>CEMG01182435.1:6016-16369 GCA_001179705.1 Baeospora myosura | reverse complement strand
AGCTGGCACATTCTGGTACCATTCTCATCTGTCGGTGCAATACTGTGATGGTCTACGGGGCCCACTCGTTATCTACGACCCTCACGATCCGCAGAAAAGTCTGTACGATGTTGACGATGGTTCGTAGCCTAAAAAAATAAGCTTTTCACTCTGCTAAGCTCACAATGCTTCTACAGAAACGACTGTGATCACCCTTGCGGATTGGTAATTAGGCTTACTAGCAGTCCTTTGTCCCGTTCTCTAACAGCTTTGATAGGTATCACACCCCTGCCCAGCAGCTAGCTGCCATTGGAGGAGCCCACAACTCGGACGCAACACTTATCAACGGTAAAGGTCGTTGGCCCGGTGACGTGAGTGATCTAACTTTAGTCTAAGTGATCTCACTATACTTACTGATTATCATTCGATATGTAGCCCACTGCCGCCCTATCAGTCATTAACGTCCAGCATGGCAAGCGATACCGATTCCGACTAGTATCGATTTCCTGTGACCCTAATTATACTTTCTCCATCGACGGACATAATCTCACCATCATCGAGGCCGACGGCGTTGCCACCAAACCCTTGTCGGTGAACTCGATCACCATCTTCGCGGGCCAACGGTATTCTGCTGTCCTGAATGCTAATCAACCTATCAACAACTACTGGATTCGTGCTAAACCAGCCTTCGCCAATTCTACTACCTTTGACAATGGCATTAACTCTGCAATCCTGCGATACCAAGGAGCCAAGAACGTTGACCCAGTCTCGAACACCCAAACTAGTGTCGTCGCCTTGGCCGAAACCAGTCTTCACCCATTGAAGAACTCTGCCGCTCCTGGCAAACCATTCCCCGGTGGCGCTGATGTGGTCATCCCAATGGCCCTAGGCTTCGCCAATGGGAGCTTCACGATCAACGGCACCAGCTTTACGTCTCCTAGTGTTCCTGGTAAGCTCATAGATAATGTCATTGTACAGAGGATCACAGTGTCTGATAGATGAACCATAACCCTTACAGTGCTTCTACAGATTTTGAGCGGGAAGCAAGCTGCTCAAGACCTTCTTCCTGCCGGCAACGTGTACACCTTACCGCGAAACAAAGTCATTGAAATCACGTTCATTGGAGGTACAGCTCCTGGAGGACCGGTAAGATATCTCTTGATGCTCTCGATCTTTGGTTTACTAAGCGCCACATACGAATTCAGCATCCGTTCCATTTGCATGGTGTGAGTAAAATTCCCATACGAGCTGAAATTGGATCCTCATCCTTATCTTTCCAGCATACATTCAGCGTTGTTCAAAGTGCTGGCCAAGGCTTCAACTTTGTAGACCCCGTGCGTACACCTTCTGCTTCAGAACGCCAAAATCTTACATCATCGTACAGGTCCAACGGGATGTTACAGCGGTTGCTGCCGGCCAAAATACCACCATTCGCTTCGTGACTGACAACCCGGGTCCTTGGTTCTTGCACTGGTCAGTCGCATTAATCTCATCTTGTCATGACATCCACTGAGACATTGCACCGTAACAGCCACATTGATTTCCACTTGGAGGCGTGAGTTACTGTCGTCTGTCTACCATGTGAGCATGCATCAATGAGACTCATACGAAACTTTACAGTGGTCTGGCTGTTGTGATGGCCGAAGATACTCGCGATGTCAAAGCTGTAAATCCTGTTCCTAGTAAGTGCCTCTGAGCGTATTCCGGTGATTGTTCTGATCATTGTTCGTATTTCAGAGGACTGGAGCCAGCTTTGTCCCATATACGACGCTCTACCTACTGACCAGACCTAATAGTACTCTACTCAATTTGATATCTATCACTCAACTCTCTACCTATCATTCACTTCAATAACGGTTGATTTTAATCCGCAGTCTCTGCATTCCTCTCCTTTTTGGTAACCGGCGGTATTTATTTTGGATTCATCTGGACCCTACTATCATACTTATATTGGTTCCTGTGTTATTGATATCCCTACCTGCAGTCCCTGCGCTCCGTTCCTTTCTGTAGTATCCTCGTGACTCTAATATGCGATTGTATGTGGACTATACTACTATCACATGTATACATTACTTAGTAAATACACGAGAAATGATGACTCTGACACTGCCGCATTACATTTTACATCCTTGCATAGACCTCTCAGATCCAGCGAGTCACTGACAACAGGCCTGATGCGCTTGTCGCCGGTCATTCCGGCCTGCCCACATTCCGCGTACACTGGATACCGTCATACATACTCAGCTTGAGAATAGGAGCGATTGTTACAGATTCAATGTCATCTACATAGCTATTGGTGGTTCATCTTGCAATCTAGCCCGTCGGCACCGGCATAAGTACTTGGCTACAACTTACCCCTGCATCACAGGAGATCATTGTTCCAAGCAGAAGTATCTCCATCTACCTGGGTAACTGATCGTCGTGTCGACGTCTTGAGTGCGCGCTGGAGCGGTCGCCTATCCTCTAACTTGCACTTCGCGTCCAGAGCGCCGTCCTGATCTGACAGCTAACGACAAAACCGGAGGCCACCAGGCCCACCACAGCTCGAAGGTGACGGAATGTGGAAGCTATCTTTGGCTCAAGCGACGCGATACTTGGAGATGCCGGCTTCCTTTGTGGAGAATGCAATCATAATTTTGCCAGGATACGTTAGATTGTGGCTTTCGCCGACGATATGAGGGGAGGCTGTCGTTAGCTGGAATCTACCGAGGGTTGACGTCGATAATGAAGTGGAACTTCCGAGTCTTCGCTGTACGTTATGATACGTACTATCTATGACGGGCTTTCGTAAAGGCGCGCCACCCCTAGCCTTCTTTTTCGACGAATACACATATAACGATCGGCACGGAGATGGAGACATATACTCGGAGTAGCGCAGGATCGTTGAGACACCGGCGGTACGGTTCCGACAGGGCAACGTTTGCAGCGGCGCGCACGGCATTAGTGTACTTATCTATCCCTGTTTCAAGATCCCGTCAGGTCCCATCCTTACAGTTGCGGAGTGATTGAGCCGTCGTCCCAGAATAAAAAATGGCGAAACAAACACAGCACGTCCAGCTTTGGATGTAATAATCTGATGTAATCGGCTCCGTGGCTGCCACTAAAAAGTTAATGACTCGAGCTCGTGGATGATAGAGATGACGAGGCTTCATGGAAATTCGGAAGTCGAGATCATACAAGCTTATTTGTGAGTACTAGTGGTCCACGGCCGCGTGCGGCGAATGCGTTGACGGTTAAATTGGGTTGTGACGGCGCGAGTTTGAGGAGCAGTTTTAGCTAGTTTTAGCCGACACCGGCGTTATTTGCTCGGGGGGCAGGTAACAAACAGTGGCTGTGCTACTTTCACTTTTTCGGTCGCAACACCAACGTTTCAACTTGAATCGCTCCCTCCAATCGCAACCTCTCACTAGAGTTGGCCCCAAGATGTCAGTAACTTAATATCCATCCGAGACGAAGTGGCAGAGATCTCATTATACCTCGGATTATGTTTATTGCGTACACCGCAACACATATTTGTCACTGAAACAATCCGAATGCTTACATCACCTGTAGGCAACCTCAGGCTAGCCGCAGGTGTGGCACGAAAGCGACATCGAACTGAACCCGTGCTCTTGCCGCCATTTCTTCTGGGATGTGATAGTACTCGGGTGAACGCTTGATAGATGCGAGGCTAAACCTGCGTCTATACCAAGCCGATTCGTATGCTGATAGCAGTCAGCAACTTTGTCCACGGGCCGAAAGCTAGGTGCACTCCCTCTTGTAGGTTGGATGGCATCCGGAGGGCTCGGAGCTATCCAGTGCCGTCACTTCTAGAAACCACTTGGAACCTTCGGGACAGCATCAGTCCTAATGATGACACTCGGTACTCGGCTCAAAACATCTTTGGAAACACGACACGAAAGGTTAGAAGGCTGTTTATACCTCGTATGTCCGAGGGAGTCTTTTATTAAATTTGGCGTTTACGGATCCATATATAATGAGAGTACATTGCAAACGGAACGGCATACTGTTCTACCTTTTAATTCCGCGATCTCCTCCCGCCATTCTTTCAGCCTCCCATGCTTCTCTCGTTGGTCGTCGTGACTCTTCAGCTATATCGCTTCGCATGTGCGAGTACAGTCCTTGGTCCCCAGAGTGACCTACACCTGGTCAATGGAAACATCGCTCCCGATGGCTTCACCCGCCCGTACGTTCAGAGATTTTATTCCTTTGAAATATGCTCACCCAATTACTGACAGGGCCGTACTAACCGGCGGCACCGCTGCCTCTGCCAGCTTCCCTGGGCCTCTTATCAAAGCTAACAAGGTGAATTACACGAAGCTCTGCATCCCCTTCTCCAGTACTCATTGCCACAGGGTGATCATTTCCAAATCAAAGTCATCGATTCATTGACCGACCACTCGATGCTCAAAACGACCAGTGTAGTACGTGAATGTTCCGGTTCACATGTGGTCATATTGGCTCAATGTCGTTGGGTATGCATCTAGCACTGGCACGGTCTATTCCAGAAGGGTACTAACTGGGCTGATGGGACGAGCTTCGTTACCCAGTGCCCTATTGCTTCCAATCACTCATTTATGCACGACTTCACCGTGCCTGATCAAGCTGGCACATTCTGGTACCATTCACATTTATCTGTGCAATATTGCGATGGTCTCCGAGGTCCTTTGGTGATATACGATCCAAACGATCCACACAAGTCTCTGTACGACGTTGATGACGGTTAGTATCTCATTGCCGTTTTCCATGCATTCCAATCTGAACAAACATCATCGAATTTCCAGAGTCTACTGTCATCACTCTTGCTGATTGGTAAATTCTATGATTCAGCCCACCATGTTTAAGCCTGACGTACATGCAGGTACCATACATTGGCCCAGGATATCATCACTGTTGGTGTGCCTCCCTCTGCGGACGCCACATTGATAAACGGTAAAGGTCGTACGCCTGGCGATGTGAGTAAAGTCTGTCTTGTCGTAGATGAAAGTGATTTTGACTGTAAAGTTTATGTAGCCCACCTCCGCTCTCTCAGTTATCAATGTCCAGAAGGGCAAGCGCTATCGCTTCCGACTCATCGCTATGTCCTGCGATCCGAACTTTGACTTCTCCATCGATGGACATAATCTCACAGTCATCGAAGCCGACGGGGAATCCACTAAGCCCTACACTGTGAACTCCATCAACATCCTCGCCGGCCAGCGGTACTCTTTCGTCCTCAATGCCAATCAACCTGTCGCCAACTACTGGGTTCGTGCTAAACCCGACCACGCTAACTCGACTTCCTTCGACAATGGGCTCAATTCTGCGATCTTGCGGTATCAAGGTGCACCCAACACCGACCCTACTACGTCGATCCAGTCGAATGTCGTTGCACTCTCCGAGACGGATCTGCATCCGTTGGAGAATCCAGCCGCTCCAGGTCTACCCTTCCCTGGTGGCGCAGACGTGGTGATACCCATTGTGCTTAGCTTAGACACAGGTGCAGGACGGTTTTTGATGAACAACGTAACATTCGAGCCTCCCACAGTTCCTGGTCAGTCTCCTGAACGTTTGATGCATTACAAGACATCCTTCTGATATTTTCTACGCGTTGCTCATACAGTATTGCTACAAATCTTGAGTGGCGCTCAGAATGCCCATGACCTCCTTCCAAGCGGCTCTGTGTACACATTGCCCCGCAACAAAACGATCGAAGTCGTATTCACCAGTGTTGAAGGAAATGCGCCTGGTGGACCGGTGAGCTGTTCAGCCCTTCGTCATCAGCGGCCTATGCTGACTCTGTATCATCGTTGACAGCACCCGATGCATCTGCACGGCGTGAGTTTATTTATCTAATGGCACTATTCACGGAGATCTAAATTGTATCAAATGTAGCACTCATTCAGTGTTGTGCAAAGTGCCGGTGGACCTTTTAATTACAAGAACCCTGTGAGTCCGAGATCTCCTATACTTAGCAGAATTACCGCTTACTTCATTTCCTGAAAGGTCCGTCGAGACACTACCGCAGCCGTCGAGGGCAAAAATACCACTATTCGTTTTGTAACTGATAATCCGGGACCTTGGTTCCTCCACTGGTGAGTTTTCTCATTCATCTAAACCATATGTGAGCTGACAGGGCCTGAACGTCAAAGCCACATCGATTTCCACTTAGCATTGTACGTTGCCCTTTTCGATCCTAGTCTGACATATGAGCTCATCTAATCCCTCTTAGCGGTATGGCCGTTGTATTTGCCGAAGACACACGCGATACTGCAGCGGCAGACCCTGTTCCTGGTAAGAGTTTTATGTATATTTAGCTTCAAGTGGCATTTCTAATGGTTCGCCCATTGAAGCTGACTGGAAGAAGCTTTGCCCCATCTACGACGCCTTGGCCCCTGGTGATTTGTAGCCCTGATGGCCTGAGAAGGGAGTCTCAGACCGACTGGATCTTTCGTGATCATCTTTCGTCGACACTCTAAAGCCTTGAAGGGCCAAAGTGTTTCATTCCTTGATATGGATTTTGACATCTTCCCTTACCGACTAGCCGTCTTTCTTCGTTGATTGGCGCCAGGACTTTGACATTAATGTTACATGCCATAATTTCCAAGTAATATTGATACCTCCTACGTAGGTTACGTTCTTTCCCCCACCAGTTCCACTCTCTCGCTAGTTCTCGGACTATATATTACGGCGTTGTGTGTATATTTATCTATCGACCTTAATCTGCCAGCTGTATTCCTTGTTGCACGATATCATCCTTTTTATTTTTACATGTCTTTTGTCCCATCCACGGACCCAAGCCTCCGGCCGCTTTGAGTGCTCCTGACTGCACACTCATTACCATCCTCCACTTGCGATTCATGCATGCCACTCTGGAGCTGCCCTTACTACCCAAGATGCCGGACCACCGCAAGTATCGTAGTAAGTACATGCGCCATGTTTCTGTTCGTCTTTCACTCCTAGCAGTACACATCTAATCCAATACACATCCATAGACTTCTTTTGCCACACCCCTCCACTTTTCCTTATCCACCGCAAACTCGTCTGCATACTCAACTTCCAAGTGATGCAACCTCTTCCCAACGATGACCAAACTATGCAGGGGCTCCCCAAACGTCTCCTCTGAGCACTCAGATAACTCAGTAAGCGTCCCGGCGACTATACGTTGCTGCTCGGTATCCCCGCCGACACGGGAGATGGCGATGGCCAGTGTGGTGTCCGGGGTGAGTATACCTGTCTGACGTGAGGATTCGATTTCGATGAGCTGTGATATAGCGCGAGGAATAGACATGTATCGTGGTGGCTCATATATCTTCCTTCCTCTACAGTTGATTTTCGATTAGATCTTGGGGCAATGCGATTAGAGATGATAGAACTCCCCTGATGAGATTCTCGTCCGTCTGCTCTTTGACTTTGATATCCAACAACACGAGGGTGTGCAGCCCGAGATCTGAGTTCTCCTTGATGCGATCGTAGAAGCTATCTGGCTTCCATGTTTCGGTGAAGAAGACCAGTGATACGGTCTGGCCGAAGTTGTACAGCTGAAGTCCACAGGCTCCGACCGCGTTCATGATAGAGGCATTGTGGATCACGCGAGTCGGGATTTTCAGAGCACGAGCTCGAAGGAGGATGTCGGTATGTGTAGTTGCCCTGCAGGCCCATCGGTCTCCAAAATCCGGTGGTGACGGCGAGAAGAGCAGACTCACCCGAATGGATCACCAACGACGAGGAGAGATATGTCCTGCGTGGCTGCATCGGCAAGTATTTCGTCACTCTGCGTCTCGACCATGTCTCGGTCGGCGAGGATCACGGACTTTTCATAGAATGCTTCCTTGCATCATGTTGGTATATAAGAGTCGGCGCAGCCGGTGAACTCGTACCAAGCGGTCTTTTTGGACCATCAGAATGCTGGTGTACGCCTCGAGATAGACGCGAGTTGAATTTTTTACTGC
Source organism: Baeospora myosura (assembly GCA_001179705.1). Classification (NCBI taxonomy): domain Eukaryota; kingdom Fungi; phylum Basidiomycota; class Agaricomycetes; order Agaricales; genus Baeospora; species Baeospora myosura. The sequence continues at coordinate 8,459 of CEMG01182435.1, read as the reverse complement.
CTAATGACCCTTATGAATACTGACGACTGTAACTGCTGATCACTTACCTCAAGGCCACGGAGAGTAATGTCCTTTTCATCGCACAGGCCAAGACCGATGATATAGAACATGGTGGTCTAAAGATAAGTTATATCGGGTATGTAAAGTTTTTTGGATCTGATGATCGATGATGGCGGAGAGCTCGGACGACTTTGTGCCTCGATGTTCCCTTTACCGGACCCTAGTAGCCCCTACATAAGCAAACGCTGACATGCTCTCCGAGAGGTGCCCTTGGTCTTCAGGGCTTGTTCTTGTACCACCATCATGACTCTGGCGATACCTTTGGACCCCCAGGATTTGCCCTTTGATATCCTGCCGCCAATTCTCGAACAGCTCGCGAATCGCGCCGATTGGCATGCTTGTTCTTTGGTCAGCAGGAACTTCAACCGGGTCGCTACCCCATTGCTGTACCATACTCTGGATTCGAGGATTATATCCAAGGTGTGTAAACTTGTTCTTCCTAGACGTGTCTGTCTGCTCGTCGAATGGGCCACTGCGGGGAAGCTGTAGAGGTCATGCGAGCCGACGCATCGGTAACTGCGTTCGTTAGCCGTTCGGTTGACGATGTGGAGAGCAGCCGAGTAATCCGACCTCAACAGCTACCCTGCCTCCCATAGACATGTACGGTGTCTTCATGGGTTGGCCATGACTTTTGCGAGCAGTCATATCTACAGGCAGCCACTAGACTTGGAACACTTGGCCAGACCCTTGGAGTCGAAGTGGTGTGTTTTTTGCTCCGCAGAATAATCACGGTCGCCGTTCGCCGTACTGCTTACTACCGTCTGGCGCTTGGCGCTGAGCATATAAACTCCACTCTCCATCCCGAACATGTGCATGGTGTCCACGAGCACGCGGTCTAATCGGCGCGCTGGCCCCCGTGGAGTTTGGACTTTTCCATTGACTCCGCTCTCCACGCTTAACAGCATCCTTAGACGCTGACCTTTCCGTTTCTGTATTTCTCAGACTCTTGTATACCATCCATCCACGACCTTGAACAGAAGACCAGAACTTGCGCAATATGTACGACGTGTCACAGAAACAGGTGAGCACTTCACGTATAGACTTCTCGATCGCATGCTATATCCTACATACAGGCGCCGTTCACCGTGGACTACGGCCACAATACCCCCACATAACTGAGGACACTCTCGCCGCTCTTTCTCACTGTACGAATCTCGAGTCGCTGACATGGATCGACGACAGCTCTACCCCGACGAGCATTCTGCTCGAGTTCCTCACCGTAACCCGCCGGCTTCCCCTCCGCGAACTAACCATCCGTACACACAGCGATCTGGGCGAACCAGTCTGGGCGCAACTCGTTACTCTCACTGGGCTACGCAAAGTCTCCATATGGTGCATGGAAGGTCCTCCCCGCGTGCTCCAGGGCTGGTCCACCGCCCTCGGAGAAACCCTCACGCACCTAGAGCTGGGCGTTAGTCTGTTTTCATATCATTGCACTGAACGTACGTGTTGATTCATCCCCTTCTCAGCGGTGCGCAGGGGTCCCACCAACAATCCTCATCACAGTGCTGTCGCAACTCCCTCGCCTCAAGGACCTGCGCCTCAAAGGCGCACCATCGACGTCGATTCCCACCATTTTGACGTTCTTGCCGAATTTACAGTCGTTAGACACGGATTATCTGCTCTCTGGGTCATATTATCCCCGACGGCACCAGTCCTTGCCCGGAGAGTCCGCGTATTCAGCACCGCCGATGCCCGCGCTGCGCAGCTTGACCGTGCGGACCAGCTCTATGGACACGATGGGCCCGCAGAAGCTCTGGGGGTGGATCCGCGAACTCCTACCGGAACCGAGTCTGGAGACCTTCAGACTCCATGCGTTCACGATTAACATGGGCCAGACGAGCATTCCACGAATGTTCATCTTGGATCTGGCTGTAGTGCACAAGGACACTCTGAAGCACTTCATCGTGGGCGATGCACATCTTACATTGAAGGACGTTGAGTGTCTGTGCAGCAAGTTTCCACGACTGGAGACGTTGGCCTGCTCGGTGGCGAGCCCGGATGTTGTAAGTCATTTGTGTCGCGTTATAGTCGCCTCCCTTTCTAATTCACTGACGCTTTCGTAGCCTTCGATTGAGTCGGCGATACGGAATGCGCAAAACCTCACGACGCTCCAGCTTCAGGTGCATTGGCTCCCCAACGAGGGGACCCGTGGTTCCGCGCGGTTCACGTCTGCCCATGCTAAGGAGCTTATGCTTCGCGGCGATAATTCGCGCCTCAGGTTGATAGGGATGGGTCAGGTGCTGTACACTGTGAGAGCTGCTTCTGCACGCTGCCTGACATCTACTTACGCCTCTCTTTGCAGGGGAAGTGGATACTTCAAAACGGAGAACCAAAGTTTGAGGTCATGGCCAATGTCGCGGAAGATAAATGGCACACATAG
>CEMG01182431.1:15404-28407 GCA_001179705.1 Baeospora myosura | reverse complement strand
ATCATTGTTCTCACTGCGAATAAAAGCTCATTCATTTCCATGACTTGCAGGCCAAGGATATTCTATCGCACCCCAGCGAGAAGAACGAGGACTACCCCGAGGACGTAAGTATCCTCGTTTCCGTCTTTCCGGATCTTTGGATTAACGGTCTCTTCATCTTCAGTTGATCCTCCTTCAAGTGGAGGCTCAGTCCCAGCAGCCCCTCCAGCTCTACCTCGAGGAGGTATGCAATTTCAATTTGACCCCCTATTTTCAAGTGTCTGGTGGCTGACATTGATTTTTTTTTAGGAGGCTGACATCGCATCGCCGACCTCCATCCCCGCCTCGGCTCAAGAGATATTCGTCCCCCCACCCATCGTCACGTCGCCGCCCACTGTCCCAGTTCACGATAAGGTTCACGTAAACAACAATCCTTATATTGCCTTCCTTCAGAAGGCAGATCAGCCCCAGACAAAGGTATGTCTTTATGTAGTCGTCTTTGATTGTCTTTTCACTGATACCTTCAATAGCAGGACGTGAAGCCCGAGGCAGTATGCCTTCAAGACGCGCCAGCAGTACAGGTAAGTAGCTCTTGAACGTGGTATAGATTCAGGTCTTGACGTATTCTCTTCTGTTAGTGCCTCCGTTTCGATGACGTGTATGGCTCGCTCCTGGATCTTCAGGAACCCCGAGTGAGTATCTTTTGTTGCATATAATATTTGGGAACAATTCTGACTCGGTCTCGTCTTTTAGAACCTCTGCTTCGACGAGGTATACGGGTTCGATGTCACCCCTCTCACCGCTCGCCCCACCAACGTCAACCAGGCAAAGTCTCCCGCCGCTCGCAAAGCACAACAGCCGCGTCGCGGCAAAGAGAATGCGCCACCTCAACCCTTGGCGCGTCGCCCAGCTTTGGCAGTACGGCGCAAAGCAGTCATCGTGACACCCTCAGTCGAGGAGCTCGTTCAGGCCCACCCTGAGCCGAGGAAAGATTCAGCTGAGGGCACCCACCTTCCACCATCAATGATTCCGCATTACGTCAACGTCCGGCGCATTGGGAATGGCGCCCAAGGCGAAGTCTTCAGCGGCACGGCGCTGTGGGGAGGAGGGGGGGTCCACGCCGTCAAGCGTATGGACAAGGGTTCTGGAATACCCGGCGGAGATCCAGAAAAGAGAGCCTTGGAGAGGGCATCGGGCTACCCGTTGGTCATGGGGCTGCTGGGCGCCTTTGAGGATGATTGGTATAGTTACTTGGCCTTGGTGAGTAGTTTCATTCGTACATCCGTCGACATAGCTTACTCACGTTACATTTAGCCCCTGTGCACCGGTGGGGATCTCCATCAGGCTCTCTGTCGCCAACCCAGTGGCAAGTTCGATGCCGATTTGACTCTTTTCTACGCCAGCGAGCTGGTGAGTTTGTCTAAATGCTTTATCGTGTGCTTCGGCTTACAGTGTCCCAGGTACTGGCCATTTCCTTCCTCCACACTCGCGGTATCATTCATCGCGATCTGAAGCCGGCGAACATCCTTCTCGACGGGGACGGTCATCTTCGAGTAGCCGACTTCGGGCTAGCGAAGACCTTCGACAAGGTCATGCACGTCAACGCCCCACAGCTCAAGATAGGGTCGCCCTACACGAGCAACACCTCGTGCGGTACTCCGACATATGCCGCTCCGGAGATCTGGAAGGGTCTGATGTATTCGTTCCAGGTGGACTGGTGGTCCTTCGGTATAATACTCTACCAGATGTCGCATGGCGACGTGAGTCCTTCATATATTTATCCCTCGAGTCTTCCCCTATCTAATTTCGTCAATGTAGGCTCCATGGAACAGCGAGGATCTGGGAGAGTTGAGGGAAATGGTGATCAACGACCCCCTTCGGGTTGGCTCCGCGACGCCTAAAGATCTAAAGCAGGTCCTCAGCGGAGTACGTTGTTTCGAATTCTCTCACAATATCAACATCACTGACGATGTTTTCTTCGACAGCTGCTCTCAAAGGACCCGGCGACTCGGTTGACTGGCCGCTCGCTATACGTCATGCCTTATTTTGACCCTGTGTGAGTTTGATCCCTTTCGTTAATCTGACCCAACACTGGACTAAACTGTTGCTGGATAGATGCTGGGAAGATGTTGAGGATATGCGATTTCCTCGTAAGCCAATCTATGTGCAACTCCTCATTACCATAACGCTGATGTCTCTTTCGTTCGACAGCACCCTCAGCATCTCCAAGGCTCCCAAGACCTACGGCCTCTGTTGCCCCTCCAGTGGCCCCTCCTCTACGCCAACATAGGGTATCGACCTTCGAGCGCATCTACCAACTGCGAGGACCGACTAATGAGTCGGCCTCCTCAGCTGATCTTCCAACAGTTCCCCCGACTGCCGCAGTCGTCGTCGGCCTACGCGTAGCTGTAGACGACTCTGATGGCCTGAACTCGTCCATTCAGGTCCCAAATACTAGGAGCGTCCGCCACGTCGCGAAGGGACACGTCCTCGGGGCCAATACTCCGAAGTTAGTCGTCACGAATGGACTTGTCAGCTCTTCTACGGAGAGGGAATTGGACCTCTATGGCGGCGGTCCCCCAGGCCTTAGGGGCGACTACGCGACATCACACGCGTCTCGCTCTCCTGTCAACTCGGAGAGCATGCCTGGCGCGTTTCCGGAAAGGGGTCTCAGGGATCTCGAGGCGTCAAGCGAGCTCGTTGTCGACGAAGAGGGCGGGGTTGTAGATGTCCTGGCAGAGACCTCAGGGTGGCGTCGCCGCCTGACTCTGATCAAAGGCAAATGGTCCGCCTTCCGAGCGAAGCTCAAGGGATGGCAGTGGAGTGGCGGGTGTCCGGTGTAAACGGTGTGATGGAGGGGAGAGTGGTGGATGTGGTGTGATGACGGCCTGTACGACGGTTGACGAACTTTACGACCCCTGCGCGATGAATCCTCAAGATGTCCAGTTTTTTCTATGCTTTTATGCGATCTCCTTTACAACACCCGTGATGGACGACCTACTATCTCGTCCAGTCACTTAATTCCACAATATCTATACTACATCCCCCTACCCTCATTAATCCCGCCTATTCTCCAACCCTCATTAATTCCGCCTTATTTCCTCCACCTTTCCGCTTCTATTCTAAACACATGTGATGGACGACCTACTATCTCGTCCATTCACTTAATTCCACAATACATTACAACCCCCCACCCTCATTAATCCCGCCTTAATCCCTCCTCATTTCCGCCTCTGCTCTCACCTCTTCCCACACGCCGCTCCCTCGGATCTTTCATCGATGCACCTCCTCGTCTCCACCATCCCACCCGCATCTCTCTGACACTGCCGACGTCATGAACAAAACCAAAAGCCTAGCGATTTCGCCTGTAGAAAAAACATACGTCGACTTTGTTTAGAGAATGTGGTTCAAGATGGATGAACTTGGAGTACACGAAGTAAGGACTACAGGGGTGGTACATGCAGAAGGTGCTTTCTCAGGTACGATTCTATCTGCGTCGTTGGATAACATGATTCTGACCATTTCTTGCAGTTACTTGCAGTTACTTTCGACTCGACTCGCTTTGCCTAGTCCCGTTCCTCTCCCCCGCCTATTTCGCACGTCGTACTGCCGTCAATTTTGCAGAACAGTGTATGCTTTGGCGGATTGGTTTCTTGTAGATGTTATGATGTTTGTATTCCTTCTTAGTTTCATGCTGAGAATTCGAATAGCTTGTCGTTCAACGGCCTGAAGTAAGATGGATTCTATTCTGATGGTGTACAATCTGGTCTCTATGACTTGCTCTCTTCTCCTGAAGGAGTCTTGTTGCGAACCTCGGCTTTCGGCGCATGTTCATAACCTCCGAAACCCATCGAGGTTTGGACTGTACTTTCTTCCGCATCAGGCTCAAGTTGACCCTGTTGGTTTCGTCGAGCGCTGTAAGACACACTAGGTGTTAGATTTCCCTGGTTGGAACGGATAAGGCAAGGAGCATACCGGAAGAACGTGTATGACAATACGGCATCGGTAACATTTCTGCAGGCAGGGTCGTCCAGAACGTCCTTGTCTATGAAGAATAACAGAGGCATGTCAACCTCTTCGCCTGCCAGGAGTTTTTGCTCTTCAAAGCAGAAACATTCGACCTTGGAAAAGTATGGCGCCAACTGCAACGACACTAAGTGACGTTCTTAGCCAAGCACTGAAGATGACCTACCCGATCGGGGGTGATATTATAGGTCGCAATCCCAATGATATCCTTGTCCGAATTGTTCGTCGCGGTATAGAAAGCCAGGCTGGTCTCCCCAGGAAGCACAGTGACAAATCTCTGTTGTGGTTTGAACGTCCATGGAAGCTGTTCCGACCTGTCCGCGTTGAAGTGGACTTTTATTCGACGGGCACCTTCTACGGGTGTGAGCCGTTCGGCGTCGAAGCGGCCTGTTCCGACGTTGGGAGTACCGGCGAATCCAGTCGCTGCACAGAACATTCGGTAGAGTGGTACGGCAGCGTATGTGACGCCCAGGGCAGCGATGATCTACGTCAATTACCACTTCGTTTAGGTTCAGTCTTGAGAAACGATTACAGGTGAACGCACGACAGCAGATGAGTACATGAGAAGTGTCCTATTTTTCTCCTTGTAATATTCATCCCGAGACTTGAATCTTGGGGGTGTGCGAGAGGCCTTTGGCGGTGGTGGAGGAGGGGTCGAGGACATTCTTCGTATTGAAGGTTCTTTCAAAAAAGCGTGCAATTGCGATCGACATGGCGTTATTGGACTTAGTCTGATCTGGACGTTATATAAGATGGCACCAGAGATATTGGGCTGAATTGAACTCACCGGCGTCGCTCGACAGGACCGTGATAGAGGCCGAAGGATACTCATGATTTGGGCGAGTCGGCGCGGTGGAGGTTTGCGTTAGGTTTCCCGAAGACTGGTGGCTGTGTACGCTCCCAAAGCTTTGGACTGGACTACTTACGACTCGAATCCAGACTTTCTTCACCTTATGTCGACCGGGGCTTCCTCTTCCACAGTCGCATCATCCAAGAAACCCGAGTCCTCTGCAACAGATCTCGAGCTTGAAAAGCTCCTGAGCAGAGAGGCATCAGAGTTCCAGCGAGAAACAGAGGTTGAGCGCATCTTTAAGGCGTTCAAATTCAAGTGCGTATACAGAGAAGCATCATCATTGCACATCGAGCTGACGGCATGTTCACAGTCCGTATGATATCCTAGATATAGATGAAAATGCTACACAAGAAGAGATCAAGCGCAAGTACCGACAGCTATCCCTATGTGAGCACACCCACACCCCGCACCGTGACCGTTCTCACATATACCTATCCCAACAGTCATACATCCCGATAAATGTCACCACGAACGAGCCCCGGAGGCCTTTGACATCCTGAAGAAGGTAACAATACCCCTCCCTCTCCCAGTATAAACGCGTGTACTCATCCTACCCCAGGCTGAGTCCGAATTGTCCGATAAGACTAAACGTGAAGAACTAGACGCCATAATCAAAGAGGCCCGCATGATGATCTTCAAATCACTGTCTCTTCCACTTACCACTACTGATTCCGACCCCGAACTGCGTGGCCTGAATCCTTCATTCAAGGTGCGACTGAGAGCACAGTCGAAGGAGCTCCTAATTGACGAGGAGGTGCGAAGACGGAAGTGAGTAGAGCGGCTTTGTCTATCTCAAGTCACTTTGAACTGATGCCTTGTGGTGCGCAGGGCCGTCAAAATGAATCTGGCAAATGAAGGTCTCGAGGCGAGGAAGAAGGACGAAGAGGTAGCCACAAGGAAGAGGAAGGCAGAAGAGGATAAGCAGTGGGAAGGCAAGTCACCCATGTTATCGCAGCTTCCCTTGTTTTCTGACTATGTGACTTCTCTAGAGAATCGAGATGAACGTGTCGGCAGCTGGCGGACATTCTCGAATACCAAGAAAAAGAAGAAAACCAAAGTCGCCATTCTAGGCTGAGCGTATATCATCTCACACCTGTATCTCCACACTACACTGTAACCCTTATTCATCTTTTGCATTATATCTGATTCTTTCGCGGTGTACTTTACAGTGTAGAAGTATACCTAAGTCACCATGCATGCATGTTTCGAAGGTGAGACCTCTGGTTACATCTACTAGATATACACAATAAAAGGAAAATATCATATTCTCTTCTCCCATCGATCCCGCCATTCAGTCCGAAAGCTCGATAACATCATTGTCTAGATCCTCCGCTTTGGTGATCACTCGCCCCGGAGCCCTCCCCCCGAAAGTATGCCTCCTAGGGACAGGTACATTCTCCTTCTCGTCCTCCGAGTCCTCTTCAATTGTGATGACCTCCGTATCCAGCTCGAATGTATGTCCGCCTCCTTTAGGAGCTTCACTGGTGCTCCTGATTCCTGTACAGAGTCCAGACGACCCTCCTGACGACACGACTGAGGGAGCGGGCATCGACTCAACTTTGCCTTCCAGGGCATCCACCCCCGCGAGGAGCTCATCTGTCCAGTCATCGTCGAACTCGAACTCTGAACTGGCATCCCCCGATGCCTTTTCCTTTCCTTTGCCGTTACCTCCCATCGAAAGACTTGCTTCTAGTGGAGGATGTGCTCTTCCAAGAGAGGACCTCGGTAGAGGTGCGATTGGCCTCCGACCAAGCGCCAAGTTCTCGTCATCTTCGTCGTCGCTGGGAAAGAGTACAGTACTAGACCTCGCAGGAGAAAGATCAGGAAAGCTTCTCTCGAGATCAGTCTGGAAATCTGAGTCTACCGTGGTCGAAGTCATGGAAAATAAGGACGATGGTACGAGCGTTGCCGAAGAAGGCGGAGCGGGGGTGGGGTTGTGCTCATGACTGTGGTTTGGAATACGTCGGCGGCGGGCCTGATTATAGTCATCATCATGCCGGTGGCTGAAGGGTAGGTTGGGTGGTGGTGAAATTTCGCGTAGAGGAGAACGAGCGTTCACATATGGGATTACTGGTCGCGGAGCTGGTGCTGCTGCTGGTTCCATTTCCACCTCCATTGGCTGTGGATCGGGCTCCGGAATGCTGCCGATTCATCTAAGAATGATGAGGAAGCATGTTAAGATAAAGTACTCACCCCAATCGTTTGCGCAGACCCATCGCAAACCAGCCTGTTTGATTGGCTTCTCGTTCTGCCGACAAGTTTCCTCTCATCTCCACACAGCTTGGCTGTAATAGTACAATACCTCTGCGTATGACGGCGCCTTTGAGGAGCATCTGTATTGTGGTCATGTACAGCTCAAAAGAATACATGCGAGATGTTACTCACCTTATAACCAAGGGGAGTGGTGCCCAGTTTGAGTTCTGGTAAGGAACGGTATTCCATAGCCTTCAATGTGGTAAGACCGTCGCTAATCTCAAGGCTCAACATCGACCTGGGGTACGTAGGTATTGGACCTTCTCCTTCGACATCGACGTCCCCCTCCCCTTCATTCTCCTCTCCGTCGGCAATTCTCTCTTCTCTAGCCTGCCGCACCTTGTCAAGATTATACGCACTGACACCAATGTCTGTAATGGATCTGATCTCGACGAGCACAGCGGGCCCAGAAAGGGTTGCGACTATGGCTGTATCAATGTTCCTGGGAAGTCCGGTACCAGCGAGCATCGAGTCCGAGAGGTCAGACCCTAGCACTTGCTCTTCTACCCTCGCAATTATCGCTGGCATGTCAGTGGCTGGGTTCAGGTTCTGCTCCTCAATTATCCAGTCGTAGCAAGCGTCCAACCATTCCTAGAGTGACTATCAGATAACCAGTGCAATGCAGAAGCTAGGGAGTACGAACTGGGTCAATCTTTGGTTTGGGATAGTTGCGAGCGAGCCACTCTACGACTTGTTGAGGAGGGGCCATGATGAATGTAAGGAAGGAAGAGTTGACTCAAGAGCATGTCTTTGAACGCGTTGAATTCAGAACAAAGGGGCCCCTGTCACGGTCACGGGATCGTTACTTCCCTCCGATCATTTATTTTTTGGACGACCACCTCGATGCCGCCCAGGAAAAAGAGCTCGACGACAAAACTCCCCCAGAGCCTTCTGGAAGAAATCAGTCAGTGGAACGCTAACGATGGCCGAATATCTGCTGATACTCGTCTGCAGATGGTAACGATAACTCGACACGCAGGAAAAGGTCCTCGAAACCTAAAGTATCTCGGAAGGATGCTCGGAAACAGGAGAGAGCTGGTCTGAAGCAGAGAAAAGCGCAATACTTCTCCAGCGCACCGGGTACCTCCAAACGTGCAGCCGAAGAAGAGCACGACGACTCTCCGAAACGCAAAAGGGCTAAAACTGAAATCGTCAATGATGCGGACCGACCCTCTGCTACCCCGCAGCCCCAGCCGCCAAAGAAAACACAACCAAAACCACCACCTGCCAAACCACCGGTACCTGCTGCAAAGTCCAAGGCTCCGGAACCCAAGGCGTCAAAACCAGAGCAGCCGTCTTTACGAAGCCAGAAGGAGATCGAGGAGGACAATTATATTAAGCACCTGGAATCAAAACTGGGCTATGTGAAGAGTGGGAAGGGAAAGAAAAAGGCTGAAGATGATGATGGATTGGATGGTACGCTTGGCACTAATCCTCTCCATCTGTGACTCACGTTTCTGTAGATCTGCTTGACTTCACTACGTCCATCCTATCCTCGAGTAAGGTATGTGGGTCCTTGAAAGTGCTTTGCATTGTACATACTGACTATTTATCAGGATGTTGACATGCGTGATGATGCGTCTTTCAGCGACATGGGCGACTCCGAATTTTCGGATGAGGACGAGGACGAGGACGAGGAAGATGAGATCGACGATGAAGAATGGGGAGGGATTGAACAATCCGAAGATGACGCCGAAGGTGATCAGCAAATTCTTGACACACATATAGAGGACAAACCAGCTGCCAGTGAGTATTGCAGACATTTTGTCGTATTGTCGAATAACACTCCTCCCAGCCACGCGCTATATACCACCACATCTCCGCAACTCACAGAGCGAAGACACCAAAAACTCAGAAATCATCATCAAACTGAAGAGGCAACTCAACGGACTTCTGAATCGGTACTGCATACCGCTTGGTCTTTTCTGGCTCATACGCTAATACAATTTCTCAGTATGAGCGAACAGAATATGGCGAACATATTGGATAGTGTTGAGGAGATCTACCGGAATCATAGACGCAATGGTATGCTTTATTAGTGACGAATGACGACATGTATCACTTACTGAAGCTCTCTACTTTAGACGTTACCTCAACCATCACAACCTTGATCATTGATGGGATAGCATCTCATTCATCCTTGCTTGATTCTTATGTCGTCTTGCACGCCTCGTTCATATCAAGTCTGCATAAAATCATTGGGATCGAATTTGGTTTGTACAACCTTTCTTACTCCGAGTAACTTCTCACTCAAACGCTATCATGTAGCTGCTTATTTCGTCCAAAACGTCGTAGCAACGTATGAGCGGCATTATGCTGCTCTCGAGAATGATATAGTGCACAAAAACGAAGAAGACAATGCCGACTCGACCTTGGGCAAGGAATGTTCCAACATCATCGTTCTTATCTCCGAGCTCTACAACTTCCAAGTCATATCCTCCGTACTGGTCTTCGATATCATCCGCGGTCTTCTCCAGAACGAGATTACGGAGTTTAACGTCGAGTTGCTGCTCAAAGTCGTCCGAAGTGCGTTCTCCGCCCTTTATTTGTGGACGTGTTGTGTTGGTGGAACTAATCGCTGCCTATACAGATTCCGGACAACAACTTCGCCAAGATGATCCTTCAGCACTCAAGGACATCATCCAAATCGTTCAGAATAAATTGGGCGACCACGAAGATGCCTTGAGGTGATGACTCTTGCCTTCACATTGCATTTCTGTCCCGCCTAACCAACTTCTTCGCTCGTCAGCTCCCGCACACGCTTCATGGTTGAAACCTTAACCAACCTCAAGAACAACAAGCTCAAGCGGAACGTTACCCAAAATCAAGGCGGCGAAGCCGTCGAGCGGATGAAGAAGTTTTTAACCGGCCTGGGGAAGAAACGCACTAGTGAGTTCCTTTACCTCCCATCCTCCTCGCTGCTGTCAAACTCGTAAAAACCAAAATGAAAGTGTGCTAATTATCCTTATCAAGTCATGGCACATGAACCTCTCCGCGTCTCCCTGGAAGACCTGCATTCAGCGGAAAGCAAAGGAAAATGGTGGCTCGTCGGTGCAGCGTGGGGTGGTGATCCGCTCGTCGATCGACAAGAGGCTCCTGGTCAGACTGGGGCTCCCGCGACGGCTGCAGATGCGCACGATGTGTCGAATAATGTGCTTTTGAAGCTGGCGCGGAAGCAGGGGATGAACACGGATATCAGAAGGAGTATATTCGTCGTGCTTATGAGTAGTGATGTGAGTCGTTCGCGTCTTTTCTCTCATAGGTTGCTTATGTATCGTGGTTGCAGGATTACGTGGATGCGTGTGAGAGGTTGTCGCAGCTCAATCTTACTGAGGTGCAGCAGAGGGAGATCGTAAGGGTTTTGCTCCATTGTTGCGGCAATGTGAGGATCTTCTCTTTCTTGACGATCCTTGGCTAAACTCGTTTGAACTCAGGAAAAAACATACAATCCATATTACACCCTTGTCTGCCAACAGCTGTCTCGGACGTCCCATTCGTACAAGGTGACGCTGCAGTTCTGCTTATGGGACTTTCTCAGGGACCTTGGTGAAACGAATGTCGGGGGTGTGGAAGTAATAAAGAACCTCAACGATGGCGGCAACGTCGAGACATTCGATGTCAAGTCGATCTCTTCGACGCGAATGAGGAACGTAGCAAAGGCTTATGCATGGTGGATCGCCAAGGATTCTGTGACGCTTAGTGTCTTGAAGGTCAGTCGACTTTCAACAACAAGGTGTACACCCCATGAACTGATGTCTCGTGATGTTCAGCCAATCGACTTCGCACTGCTCAAACCCCGCACGACCGAGTTCCTCAAAGAGCTGTTCACGCAGGTGTTCATCAACAGCCAAGTCGCCACCCCCATGCTTAGCCCAGACCCGAAAGATCTGCCGAAGAACCAGGATCGCAAAGCCATCGAAGAGATTTTCATCAAAGCGAATCGTACACACGCTCTTGCTATGGGATTGGTGTACTTTCTTGGAGAGGCTTTCAAAAGTGCTGAGGGAATGGACGAAACGCTTTGGAAGTTCGTCAAATGGGCTAATGGGATTGCTAGGAATACATTGCAGACTGGGATGGACGTCGTTCCTAACCTCTGATTGGATATATTACAATGATCTCTTTTGGAAGGCAACTGTGGCGCATATGCTTCCGCTTTTGCCGCCGAAGCTGAACGTAGGGTGTTGCACTCGTGAGCTGCAATATCAAGCATCTTATTAGAAAAGGTGAGGACCCTGAGCGCTGCAACGCACTGGTAAAGGAGACCCGTCTCTGGAGTGGCAAAGCTGGTCTTGAGTTCGTCTTCTGTGAAATTACACGCTGCCAGACAGGTCTGTCTTTTGAATGAAATCCTCGAGGAGGTGGATCTTACATGTTATGAGAAAGAAACCACCTGGCTTGAGTAATCTTGCCGCGCGTGTTGGGTATTTCGAAACAGGCTTCTCGCCGTCTTCGCTTTTGGCGCTCAGAGCGATGGCGTCAAAAGTACCCTTGTCGAGAAGAACGTCCCAGACATCCGGTTGGCCATTTTGTTCCATATCTGCTAAACGCGGGGGTTCATCGACCAGAAAGTCGCATACGTTGAATGCGATGTCCTCTCCTCCTCGGGTCGCGGCGACGTCTATTGCAAGTTGCACAGCATCGGGGCTGTAGTCAATTCCCGACAGTTTTGCAGGGGTATAGCCGGCTTCCACCAGTTCGAATAGTAGGATTCCATTGCCGCTGCCGACTTCGAGAATTGAGGGATTTGATGTTGAAGGAACGTTCTCAGTAGCCCAATCTACCATTTTTTCCACGCTTTCCATGCCGAACCTGCGGCCCATCATTTTTAGAGGGATAATGGAGAGCTCCGCGAATGCGTACCAGATTTCGCCCTCGTCCCCAATCTCTTCGAAATTTGCGCGGTCCCTTTTGTAGACGTCATCCCAGCTGGAATTGGACAGATCGAATCTTCATCCCGCACTGAAACGGCATGTACTCACTACTCCTTCGTTCCCAGTTTCGACGGTGGAAGATCAGAGGTACTGGAGCTCATCAGTGCAGTTGTGAGAGGAGGTCGGAAAGGTGGGAATGTCAGGTCTTAGTCAGCGCCCTGGACTCTCTTGATTTCGAAGGAACTTCATGAAGGCCGTAGCACGCTTGAACTTGAAGCATTGAATGGACGAAGAGTAGAATGAATGAGTAGAGGGTGCGATGCAAATTATAAGAGCTGCTAGATGTGGTATTGATACAATGATAGATAGAGGACTCGGCCGAACACCTGGGATATTTAAGGCTGATGAGCGACGGCGGCCTGGCGTACTTCTTGCTGGCAAGACTCACCAGTTACATGACTCTGCCTGTCGCTACCGTGCTTTCCCGTCTGTTTTATCCAGTAAATCTTTTGCCTCGTTGATTTTGCTTGCAAGATATGGAGAACCCCCTCGATCTGGATGGTTTGCAAGCATAATATGGCGGTGTGCATCCTTGAGCCTGTGACGTAGCTGGGGTCCATCCCTACACGCAGCAGAAAAGTACTTCTTTAGACAGCAAGCCAGTTAGGATATGACACAAACACGTACTTCAGACCCAGAACAGCGATAGCTTCCTTCCTATCCATTTTTGCCCTAAAACCTCCCTTTGCCCATTGGTCTGCCGCACCCTTTCCGGCTCTCCGAATGAAATGTCTGCCTGCAAGAGCTGCTGCAATAGCTCCAACGCCTACGATCACAGGAGTAGCCATAGCTATGCGTTGCAAACTTGGAGCTTCGCTGAGGGGGAGAGGTGAAATCTTGAGCGGTCACGTGGCCATTTGACTTCTTCACCTTTCGCGGCGTCTCGCCGGGGTCCCTGCATAACCAATTACTTTCAAAGCCTCACCATTGCTGGCACGGCAACCTCAAATCGTGCATT
>CEMG01182425.1:0-12517 GCA_001179705.1 Baeospora myosura | reverse complement strand
GAACTTACAGGCGACTTGGACGGTGCTGCAACAGCTTTCACCGTTGGGGAACAAGTCCGAGGGAAGAGCGACTCGGAAGTCAGTGGTAGGACATGTGACGGGGCAAGGGTGCGTCCCGAGACTCTCCCAGGTTGCTATTAGAAGGTAAGAGTATCAGATATGCTGGCCTAATTCGAAAGAGACAGGGAATAGAGGTACCTCTGCCGGTAAAGGCGTTGGCTGCGCCTACGACAGCGAGAATGGCGAGGAAAGCTTTGGTGAAGGACATCGTTTATGTAAAGCTGATGAGTATTCGAGTCGAGGTTGAAACGAATGAAGAGAAGCAAGAACGTCGACCTCCTTTTATACCTTTGACTCTCCGGTTCTCTCGACCACACTCAATTGGGAAGCCATTCAGTACGGTAATAGTGTCAAGATTCATACCATTCAGCACTCTCCAGACCCTATACTGGGATAGCTTTCAGCCTTGATACGGTTCATGGTATTGGAGGTGAAACACGCACGGAATATCATCGGATGTACCAGAATAGACTATGGCGGCGACATGAGAATGGAGGTGTTCGAGGCAATACCACAAAGGGCTGGATCGCGAGCAAAGCGGAGCACTGGGAGGAAGAAATAATCAATATAGTTGGAAAGACGGAGAGTGAAAGGGCGTTGTGTGAAAGTGGCATATTGCGTCTGGGTCGGCCAGGACAGTACATATGGGTATGCGTTCAGGAAAGGACTTTATACCGCTTCATCTTCAGTAGGATGAGAACAAAGTAAGAAGTTCAGGCAAAAAATCCGCAGTTAGCGTCCATGGTGAACTCGCATATATTGCTTTACACTGTAAAGACATCTGTTAGGCCATATGTGACAACTTCAACTTGCCCTCGATATAGAATATATGACGACGGTCCCGGAAGGAAGTGTGACCACCCGAGACGCGTACAGTATCTCAGTCGGAGAGCTCGTAGAGGATCGTCCAGGGTCTCCAACAATCCTATCCTGACCGGATTCACGATGGTCTCGGCAAAAGTGTCGCGGCGATATGGGAGCCTTGGAACATCAGAAACATCGTCCAGTCCCAGAGTATTCCCTGAGAATTTACCTGTAAGTTGCTGTAAGATGCGGAGGAATAATCCCATTCACCGTCGAAGAAAGGAGAAAAATATACCCAATACAAATTCATACTGCCGCTCCAGGCTCAGGGTCAATTCAATCATCGAGTTTCACTGTTTCAATCGTGTTCGATATGAAGTGAGGTTATTAAAATGCGTAACTCATCCGGTACCGAACCTTTGCGCAACGCGGATTGAGAATAAGAGCGTATACAAAGGTACCCGCCTGGGACAATGTCGGCCTCAATGTCGTAAGTAGGGTAGGGGAGTCCAGTAGCAGTGATGGTGGTGTCTTACGACCGAAAGAAACAAGCATGGAGAAGGCCAATTCAATATCATGTCAGGAACAACTTACATATGATCGATCGCCGTATTGAATCACGAAAACCCAGAAGCGTCAACGAGGCAAGCCCAGTCACGAGGAAGATACATGGGAGGTACCACAGAGAAAGAACTTGATAACCTGAAGATGGACTCGACGTTCAACTCGTACACCTCAAGCCAGATATAACTCACGATATCCTGAATTTCCCCCAGTCATGCTTAACGGCGTTTGGGTGAGTACTGGTCGGTGATCCCAAAGCGTTGATGCCGTACCATTTGTATAAAGAGTGATGTAGAGTACCTCGGGGAGACGGAGCGCGACGGTGAGCCTGGTAGTATTTCAGGGATGGAGCACAAGTGAGAGCAGCGGCGGGAAAGATCCATACGAAACAGGGTATTTTGTAAATGATGAGCCAGACAGCGCCGATGAGTAAGGAAACGGGCGTGACCGGCGGTCGAGCTCAGTCATCGGGAACAATAGTCTAAGGCCGAGTTAGTTGCCCATCGAACTCCTTTCAATAGTAAGTTGACTCACGATGGCCTGGCCACACGATGAATATAATTCCACTATGTGGTGAGCGCGCTGAGCGCATCCCCCTGGATTTAGCATTGCCCATTAGAAGGCAAGACGGGGACTTCATAAACGCTACAAGGAGGACGAATTTAGGTCAGTCATATGAAGTTTTGGACCAAAGCCTGGTTTGAGCTAAAAAAAAACTCACCTCTCAATCGATCGGAATGAACACCAAAAGCATAGTACTAGTGTCCTGCGCTCCTGTTCCATCCATAGTTTGTACCCATTTCCCACAGATCCACCTCAAAGATTATGCCCCTCTACTAAAAGGTAATGGTTTCGCACTAGACCGAAGCTTCACTATAAGACTTGCCTCGAAATGATACACTTAGCGGAAGAGACCTGGCCAAGTCCTCCCAAGATACTTAGGCTCTACAACCTCCACCACTGCAAAACTCTGAAAGTTCGCAGGGATGTCGAGCACCCCAAGTGTCTTGCTAGCGTCGTGTAAGTATGTTGAGCCGTATTCATATGTTCATATGTCCGTCAATCCCTTGAAGTCAATTCTCCGTTTCCCTAGCTTTGACAGATCCTATCCAAAAAAGAATTGGCGCATGAAGGGGATAGAACTCGGTCGGAGCACCACCCTGGCACGGAGCTTGCGCGGAGAGGAGCAGAGAGGCTCAGGAAAAGAACGTGGCAAGGGTTTGAGCTTAGACTGGAAGGCTTTGCCAAACAATGCACTGCCACACTTCGGGAGGATCCGGGTGTCACTGCCAGCGCCTCTTGGCCACGGGCCGTTATGATTCAA
The DNA here is from genome assembly GCA_001179705.1 of Baeospora myosura. Taxonomy (NCBI): domain Eukaryota; kingdom Fungi; phylum Basidiomycota; class Agaricomycetes; order Agaricales; genus Baeospora; species Baeospora myosura. The sequence goes on along the minus strand of CEMG01182425.1, from coordinate 9,765 downwards.
CAACTTCTTCAATTCACGGTATTGGCTCAGCGCTCAGCTCTTCTAAGCCTACCACGATGTTGTCAGGACGCTGCGCCATCTTATCCCGAGTAACCAGTAACGGGCTCAAAACAGATTGAAAACTTCATTCCAGCGTGAAGCTGTGCTCGCGGCCAACCGACGAGGTTGCGTCAACATTTGTGCTGGGGACCTTGAAGGTGGATCTGATAGGCAAGACATGGTTGAGATGATGTTCGGTGCGTTTTACATTCCCTCGCAATTCTGTCAACAGTGCTGATAGAGTTGTACATATACTTGATTATTTTCAGGGCGGCGTTGCACGCTTTGTTTGAAAACGAATTTCGCTTGTCTACCTTCTCCTTGCCTGCAACCGATTCTCATTGTCAAGGTCCCGGAAAATGGCCGCCGCTGATCATCCGAAACACTGTCGAAGAGCGAAATTCGAGTGTCTATATATCGGACAGGAACAGGGAGAAATGAAGAGAGCGGAGACTGAGGGACTTCAGTATCTTTCATGTATGTATGGAACTCACCAGTTCAGGGCTTCAAGCTGACCATTTCCGAGCTGGTCTTTCCATATAGTACCTGTATGCGTCGAAATACGTCGAGCACGGATGTACATTGTCCCAACTCAGCCCTCACCAGTTCTGTATAGGTATTTCTATCATATTGACCCCGCCTTTTGCTCGCAATCCCTCTGTACCCGACCTTGCCGCGTAGGAAAACCCACTCGGCCAATTTGTCAACCCAAGCCGGCAGTTTACGAACAGCGGCAATGCAACATCGACGTCCCGGTTTCTGATATTGGATCCAGATGTCTTAGGCGCTGGGCTAAGATTCGGCCTTCGGTCCATTATCAAATGGGTCCCGATTAATCTCAAGACCTCAAGCTGAGTTCCCGTGGCGTGCTATGTACCGCACAGGATCGCATATGTTACATGTGTGTCATGTCCGTGTCAAGTGCGGCGTTAACCGTTAGCGTTGTATACGAGAGTGCCTTACCCTGATTCGTGACGTGCGTGTTTCATGTCTATTCATACCACCTATGTGCTTCAACTCACATAATATTAGTCTAATGGGTCTCTTACATCGTCGACTTCTAACGAGCCAACTGGCATGTGCTGCCAGTGCCAGTTACATTGACACGGACCTCTGACATGATCATGAACAACTGCGTTACTGTATTGCAGGTCGGAACCGCAGTTCGAGCGCTACTTGCTTCGGTCTTGCGCCACAAGCCGCCATATCGCAATTTACTTACTCGCCAAAAACAGTGTAATTACAAGATGATGCTGTAACTTAAGGAATCTTGTGTGTCTTCCTTTCGACCTAGCTCATTCTCGCTGACCTAGCCCGACTCCCCAAGGACAGTCTTGCCATATGGAGAATGTTGGACTGAATAGTAGGACTTCGGATGCAACGCGCGCTCAAGATAGAGGCCCTGAGCCTCTGACATAACCCGGCCTGATTTGTCAGGAGGACAGTCTAAGTTTTGAAGCGCCAAATCTACATTTTTATGGCTTACTTACGCGTTCCACACTCAAATCAGACTTCGTGTAAAGGGGAAACAGTGTATGTGACGTCGCCGTTCCACAACATCAACAACTCGTTTTCATTAACTCACGAAAGAGCTTCTAAACATCCGCGACGGAGGTGATAACTGGGCGCCTAGCTTTCGTGATCTATGAACTTGAGACTGCTTACAGGCGCTCAGGTGCCAAAAGTGACTGATGCATGTTGGTGGTCCTGTGCTTGAATTATCCTGTGTCGTAAATACCTCAGGATATAAGTACATCGGCTCGCCGGCCACGACGATCTATTCCATGGTATCTATTTCAAATTTGACTACGATGACTTGCTCGTGCAGCATCAGTGACGGTACTACTGGCGGCAGCCGCAAGCTCATTGTCTGCATTGACGGGACGGACATGGGGCCTGCCAATGTCAGTCTTATTCTTGACTTTTCGACACGGCTGACGTAGCCCTCACAATTTGATTCACAGAACTCCAACGTTGTACAGATATGGAAGGGTTTCCTCAACTTTATCAGTGCCACAGAACATCCTGAGTATGTGAAAATTCGTTACTTTGAGGGCATTGGCACTGCCCATAGAACGAAAAACGATTGGGCGGTCCGGAGTTCTTTATATCAAGGCGTGAAGAAAAGCATTGATTCAGCCATTGCTTAGTTCGTCTCATTTTGGCTTTGTGCACAGAATTCCGTGAAGCTAATTAATGAACACGCAGTTCTTTCTCGAAGATTATAATGGCTGCGTTTGGGTGGCTTTCAACCATCTATCAGGCTGGCGATCAGATAGTCATTTTCGGTGAGTGTCAAAGTTGATAAGCCATTAAAGTGCGCAATGGTATACTTATCAAGGGTCCTTCGTAGGCTTTTCTCGAGGCGCATTTCAAGCAAGGGTGCTTACTTCGATGCTTGGTACAGTATGTCTTCTACAATAACCCGTAATCTGCTTCCTACTGGGTTAACAAGATCAACTTCACATCAGGTTGGCCTCAACATGGACACGAACAGATCCCTACACAGCGATGAAGAGTAAAAGCTTTTGCTACGCAACTCGTTCATTAGAATCTTACCATGCTATAGGTTCTGGGACACGTATCGGAAATGCAACTCTTTGAAGGATTTGCCAAATGATTTGGGTGGAACAAAAGCGCATGTCCATTTTTTAGGCTTATGGTGAGCTGTGGTCGATGAAATTTTGGAACGGAATTTCGTCCTGATCATGCTCAATTCAGGGATGCCGTCTCCTCCATTTATAAACCCACGTCAGGGTTAAACTGGCGTCGAGAACTTCTGAAGCTTCAAGATAAGCCACCTTGCTTTATACGCCAGGCCCTTGCTTTGGACGAATTGCGGGCAAAGTTTCAACCTGAGTATATATTGGACTATTTGGGCACTGGCGGGTATGCTCGCTACAACGCTAGCACACCCAACAGTATTCTTGGCACTCATGTCCTTCACAGTCACGGACAGAATGGGGACGGGCGAGTCAAGGAGACTTGGTTTCCAGGTGTTCATTCAGATATGTGAGTCTCTGAATGAGGAACTGAGGAACACCAAGATTTAACGTGACACTCGTACCATTCGACAGCGGGGGTGGCGCTGAAAGGCCTACTCCGAGTTATTATTGGATGGAACATGAAGCACGACGCGCATCACTCCCTATCCAGAGCGACAACGATAGCCCCTCAACTGGTTTGAACATACCGTCCAAGGGCAAGACTATCGTGAACACCCTTATCTATCCTGTCAGTGAGGTGCTTCCTTTACTAGGAGTATCCTATTCCGACACAGATGCCGTCCACCCGACTCCAAAACGCAAAGTGAAGATAAGGTGCTTCATTTCTGATTCGATCGTTATGGCCACGAATTCAATGCCTCACCACCTATTCTAACTCAGCATACATCGCTCCCGCCCGCGATCGGTTTTAGTACATCAAAAGATCCACACCAGTTTGGTCTTCGAAGACGAAACCAGGTACCAGAAGCCCTTGGCTTTGCTCCGCAAGCCAGGTTTTGAATCTTGCAACTGGAAAAACTTGATTGGAAACTTGAGACGCGCCGACGGGCACACTGCAGTCGATAAATGGACACCATACCTGGATGTGGACCTTACACTCAATGATTTTAGATCACTCATATTTGATGAGCTAAAATTGACGACAGAGATTGCATACCGGGTTGGGACTTGGGCTGCCACCAGTACGTTGATATGAATCACTTTGTTGTCCAGATGGCGCGAGACTTACTACTGTGTAAGTCAAAGCTGGTACGAAAACTGACGACGAAGAATGGAATGAAATCATTTCCATGGCTGGAAACAAGTCCAACGAATACTCCTGTAGAGCCTGATGTAGAGCCTGCGAGGCCTGTCATCGATCATGACTCGTGGGGCAAATTTTACGACATGATCTTGCCGTGCGCTCACTATAGAATGGTTCTTCATCCAGGATGCACTACATTAACCCCGAGGATTGGTTGAAACGGTGGGAGGAAGACATTAAGACCATCACCACATTATGGGCCGCGGCACGCCGTGCAAGCGCCAACCCTGGTCAGTTGTATCGCCCTGTACAAAGTCATCGAGGCTGACCTTTCTCGCGCCGTGCTTTACAGCAATGATTGACGAAATGCGACGTCTTTACTATGCTAATTGGGAAAGAATAATTGGCGAGAGGGTTGCGCAGATTGCTGAGAATGTCAATGGTAAGTCATAGGCTTGAATACTCTACTACTATCACACCGAAGCTGATCATTCGTATAATGCAGGGAGCAGTTAAGCTGCCATCGAAGGTCCATAAGCGCGGAGGCGGAGGGTATAACGACACCGTGCCGGAAGCTGCAGACATATAACGTCAATTTTGCTTGGTGAGCATTGATATTGTAGTATATTTTGCGTTTGATTAGGTCAATTGTGTCTGCATCTTCCGAATAATGGGCATTGTGCGTGTGATATGAATGTTTCGTGAATCGGTGTAACTGTCATCACACCGCATTACAATTTCGTCTCCTTCAACACCGCATCGCTCAACCACCAATCTGTCCTATCCCTCTGCGCCCGGGACATCACCTCCACAAATGTCCCGGTTGCCCCAACATCCTGGTTCTTCTCAATGATAGCACGACGAGCATTCTTGCCCTGATCGTCTGCTGCACTAGCTGTGGTGTTGGTCGAGCCAAAGTTGTACGATCCGGGTTGCACGGAGTAAGCGAAGGAGGGGACAAGGCGGACGGGGGTGTCGAGGCTACCAAGGGCATTATAGGTTGGCCAGTGGGGTGCGGCCGTTAACTTCTCGGCGTTGGGGCTATATGATTCGTGTGAGAATGGAGGGATTAGAATCATAGGAGTAAAACAAGTCATAGGAGTAAAACAAGTCGAAAAAGCCACTTACTCTCCCTTGCGAATGAAACTTCCAATGTAGGCTCTCCATTCGTATGCCAGCTGCTTCTCAAATGGAGTCATGATTGCAGTGGCGTTCTGATAATGTGATAGATATCATATTTCCTGAGAAACTGAACGACGCTTCGGAAGACAGAATAGACTTACCTGGAGGTAGCTGTTGTCAGCTGAATGAGCGACGAAGTTCAATGGAGCTGGTGCATCTGGGTACGCCGTCCCAACGGCTGTAAATTGTACGGCGAATGCGTGAGTAAATAAATATCGAGATAAAAGACGTCGGTGGAGCGAACACGTACTTGGTGCCCCGTACCGGAAGCTCCAGGTCTTAGCGCATTCCTTCTTTCCCTTCTTACACATGGAGAGAGCGGCCCATCTCTCGCCCCCTGAGATACCACCCTCTCCATATCTGGTACTACCTGCGAGTGCCGCCCTGAAGGCGTCCGTGAAGAAGGGCCCAGTGTTGTACGCCTGGCCCCAGGAGCTGTTGACAGCCCGTGGCCCATACATGGTGAGAACGTCTTGAATGTGACTCGCAGAGAGGTTGTGTACGGTGCCGATGTCCGCTTCCGTGAACTCGGTGATGTTCTTACTGATGGTGCCGGCGCCTTCGTGCGAGACGTAGCCGGCGATGAAGGGTACAGAGGGGATCTTGCCTTTCTGGAAGAGCCTAATGATCGTGTCGGTCAGGGTGTATCCGTCCACCGTCAGTAGGAAGCCACCGTAAGATAGACTAGAGCAAAACATGATACTTTCAGCTATGATTGTTGGAATCATGAGGTCAAGAATAGACGCACGTGGGGAACTTGGCAGACACAGCGTTGGCGGCAGCAACGAACTCTGCAGGGCTGACCTTTCTGTAGCATTGAAGGTGCGAGCCAGTGCAGTTCAACACATTGGCAAGATAATCATTGCGTTCCTATAGGTACATGAAAGCAAGCCAATTAAGTGAATTTCTTGATTATACAAACGGGATAGTACGCACCTTTAAATTCGCGATGGTCAATACAGGCGCTCTCTGGATACTCCTAGCGACTGCTTGCTGGTACGGGAGCTTTCCATGTCCGTTGTGAGACGCTTTCCCGTCGTACAGAGCCATTTGCCCGACAATGGCAAGCCCACCACCGGATTGACCCATAATTGTGATTTTGTTGGGGTCACCTCCAAATCTAAGGGCGACGAAGGTGAAAGCATACTTGAGTATGGATAGGGATACTTGAATCATAAGAGGAACGTACGCTTGAACGTTATCGCGAACCCACTCGATAGCCAATCTCATGTCGAGAAGACCGGCGTTGGCATGTTGGCCTTCCTTCGTGAGCTCGTCGTGTGCAAGGAACCCGAGTGCACCGAGACGATAAGCAAGATTGATGCCACTGTGAAGTCGAACGAAGGTCTTAGTTTTTGAAGAAAAGCTGCCAAGCCATCAATGACCTGAATTAACTTACACGAAGTTCTGCTCTTGTCCAACCCAGTCCGACATGTCGTTGTTAGGAGCAGCCGAAAACTGCAAGTATCCGATTAGACAAAGACACGGCAAGTAAGTAGTGGTTATAACGACGAACCTGCAAGCCTCCTCCGTGGATATACACTGACACCGGGAGTTTGTCTCCCGCCTTCGCTGTCACGGGCTTCCAAACCCAAAGCTTCAAGCAATCCTCTTCCCCAGGTCCGGATTTGACGCCTACAATCTTGTCTACACCGCCGAATTGCACGCAGCGGAGGGCGTCGTCAGATACGTCCACGACTTTGCCTTTGCGCTTGGCTAAGGGCTTGGGAGCCTTGAAGCGGAGGTCACCGACGGGAGGAGTGGCATATGGGATACCCCTCCAGCTGAAGAAAGTCACGTCAGAACTTGCTCTTGGTTCATGAAGAGAGGGATACGACGTACGCTTGTACAGTCCCGTTGTTCTGCAACACACCGATATAAGTACCGGCGTTCCCGAGGTCAACGACAGGATTAGTGGAATTGCCTTTGATGGCAGAAGCCTGAATCTGTGCGCATGCGAGAGCGAGGGTGATGATGTTGAGGAGACGAAGCATGATGTCTCAACATCGTTCGGAGCAGTCTCTTCGAAGTATCTAAAGGACAGGCGGAATAAAGTAAACTGTGGGGAGCCATGGAGAATTGGTAATTGTTGCATCTGTAGGATGCAAGACTCACTGGATGATCGACTATGTTCATTCCAGATTGACCACGAGACAGAGGCACGTAGGGCTCGAGAGGAGCCACTTTTCTCCTCTAATCCTTAGCAATCCCCAGCTGATCCCGGGCACACTATGTCATCGATGATGGCCCTGATGTGCCGCCGGGAGATGTACGTGGTGTCTCAGTCCATACAACGCATTCACAATTCCGGGGAAGAACTACAAAGTTCATACTGAATTTCGGAAGATTCAGTATAGCGTTTCATACGAGTGAAGATTTGTTAAGGTACGTTCGCAATATCCGGAAACCTAGCCTGTTGAAAAGAACACGAAGCACGAATGTGGCTTTCTCTTGGCGTCCCTGGTCCAATGTTAACGGGCAGATCTGGTTTACATGCCAAGCGCTCGAGAGAGTCTGGGCGTATTTGTGTCCATGGCAGGGTCCTATCAGGTGCATGCTGTCATCTGAGAAAGTCACCTGCGCCCCCTGACTCTTGAGTTATCCCTTCGCGACTTTTAAGCGCTAGCGTGCTTTGAGCTGTTCAAAGTTCAGAGACCTTAAACACAGAGATAGCAGGAGACACGAGCCTAGACGAGCCTCCAAGTCCGGTGATGGTGTATCAGGCAGTCGATGGGTCAAATCTACAGATAATTGGAAGTTAAAGTAGAGTAAGGAGAGAGAGGGACTCAAACAGGAAAAGTGTGTCGTTCTTTCGACGAGAATGTAGAGGGAGAGGATCACGAAGAAGACGTACAAGGACCTGAGGGAGGAGACACGATTCACGAATAGTATGATTGAGGATGAAATCCGAAGCTTGAAAGACAATGACACCACAAAGACTGACTATCACTAGCCATATGAAACGTGGCTATGATGGCATTAGGTTGGACATAAGCTGAAGGTCGAGCACCAGTAGTTCTGTAAGCTCAAAAACGAGGTCAGCAATCGTAGGCAGCATGTCAGCGCATAGAGTCAAACGCACCACTTAAGAGCAGCAGCCCAACAGCAGCTTTTCCCTATGAGTACCTCCCCGTGTTCCTTCTTTGTTCCCTTTCACTTCTCACAGTTCGTGTCACCCGTTCACTGTTCCTCATTGTCGGTGGGCATTGTCGGTAGGCAGTAGCCGAGGCTCATCGGCGAGCGTTATCGACACGTATCGACGCCGAATCTTGACGGTGTCTTGTATTCGATCGTCTTCATCACGGTGGGTCTTGAAATCGGATCTGAGAGGAGAGGAGTTGAAACGTTCGAAAGCGAACAGCGAACAGCGACGGAAGAAGAGGAAAGGCAAGCTAACCAAAAACGGGGTTGAAGATACGGCCCGGTCATCCGCGGATGTGTCGGGATTGGGCGGGATGCTCGCGTGGCATGCGTTGGGCATGCGCGTGGCGACAAATGCGAGAAAACTCTGCCGTGAACCACGACAATTGCTAACGTCCAACGGCCAACAACAAAATAGATTTCAATAGCGATGTTCATCCCATTTAATCCGCCATATCTTTGTAGTCGAGCCTCCAAGGACTTGGCGATGTTGATGAAATGACGGCTGTCGACTCGGACGTCCTCAGTCTGGTCGACCTTGGCCGGCCTCTGTCTCTTGTCCTCGTCCACAGTGACCTTTTCTCGACGACAATACATGCGATCCTGTGGCCCTTTTTGGAAGACGGTACTGGTAGCGCCACCTGGAAACCTGGATAAGGGACTAGACGGGTTGACTGGTGGGTAAGGCGCGTTGAATGGTGAGTAAACAATCCAAACCGTACCAATGCTCTCGATCTGACCCATGCATGTACAGTACACGTTTGTCGAAATTACTGGTGCCATACGCAATGAATGACGTTACGTGACGGCGGTCACGGTTATGGGAGTGTCGAGGCTGGCGGCGTCGCGAGACGCTGAGATCCTCAGAAGAAGTCGACATCCGTGTGTGCCTTCAAAGTTCATCTTCCATGTCTTCATTTTGCCGTTCTGTTCATCTCTCATCATGTTTGCATCAAGATAGATGTTGGTTTATAGTGTCAACGTCGACCGCGGTGAAGTCTTACAAAACCGATTACAGAGTATATGTATCAGCGATAGGATGAAATACAACTTATATTGAACACTAGCGAAAATCTTTCAGGAGGGATAGTGTACGTTGAAGTACAACATTGGGCTTCTCTATGCTGTTCACATGAGAATGTGAACCGCTTCCAGGCATATGCCCTTTGCCTTGCCGCTAACACGCCGATCACACTTTTACAGAGTGAGGAGGCAACTCGGGATGGCGCTCCTTCTCTACGAAAATCGGAAGGTACCTGGGGTCGTACTGCTGTTCGGCAACGAATCCGAGCTTGTTCCACTTCCGCACCATTTCAGTGTTACCAGCACCTGTGCATCCATGTGAGATAAAGATTACCGAGACACAGGGTATTGCACTTACGGTCGCCTATTTGGATGAGCGCGTCATCCCATTCAACGCGTTCGGTAAGGCTCGCTGCAAGGTCTTCTGGAGGGACTTGTAGCTGCATCTCATTGAAGTAAGCTTCAGTGACGACTTGGTCAGGTCGGATCTAGGATGGTGTCAGAAGTGGAGCGATTAATAAAGTAGATTCAACACACGGAGGGCCACCTAGAGGCAGGAGATGGAGTCAGCATTATCTTGGGAATGTAGGTAAAGGAGAGTCATACCAATGTTCCTTGCACCTGGACGAA
>CEMG01182421.1:42328-54265 GCA_001179705.1 Baeospora myosura | reverse complement strand
CAAATATGAGGATCATAGATCTTACATGAAGTTTTTGATCACCCGGTGGAACTTGGAACCCTTGTAGCCAAAGCCCAGCTCTGTGCCATCCTTTCTGAAACCAGTTGCGAGGGCACGGAAGTTCTCCACAGTTTTGGGGACAGTCTGAGATGCGCCGTGCAAGGTTCAGACGCCATTCAGGATCGAAGAGAACAGGATACTCACCCCTCCGTAGAGACCAATGGTGACTGCGCAAAGGTGAGATTGATGTGACGGTCTATAACTTGAGTGGTCTCACCTCTTCCCAGGTCCTTGTCACCGTGTTTGATGTCAAAGTACACCTTATTGGTGATCTTGGGGCCCTTTGCTGCCTCAGTGGACTGGGTGCACAAAAGGGCGGCAAGAGTGACAGCAACGAAAGCCAAGGAGAGACGACGGAACATATGCATGGTGGTAAGTAGAAAGGAAAGAGTTTGAAGCAGACGTGGCGACACCGATCACATTTTATGAGCCACGTGCCTGAGCTGAATTCTCGGAAGAAATTGATCCTCCTAACGAAGACTTCAATCGAACTCCCATTCACACCAGACGCAGAGGCTATGGACGACGACGGGCTTGTGCTCAATCTTGCTAACGACGACTATGATATAGCCACCAAAGCCTCTAAGGGCAAAGGAGGTGGAAGATGGACGGACAGGTTACTTTTTACCTGTTACATGATGAATTCAATATCTGACATTGGTGATTTTTCTAATAGACTAAAAGCAAAACGAGTCACAAAACGAAAAGCTAGACCAGAGGAGCAGACCAAAGGCTCAAAGCCTACCATCACGAATGATGAAGCAGAAGCACGTCCAACCAAACGTCCTCGAATATCGCAGACGACGCCTGTGTCTTCGACGACACAAGACCGACCTACCCCGACCGCTCGCCCTTCGGGCCAAATCATCTCCTCCTTGTTCTCCTCCAATCCTAAAGTCGCACAACCTGTCGAAAGCCATAACCACAAACCATTAGCTCTCCCCAGTAATGCCCCTTTAACGGATTCCTCCAGTTTTTCGGGGCTGGGTCTAGATCCGCTTTTAATTGCGCATCTTTCGACAAAGATGAATATCTCAAAACCGACATCCATTCAGCGTGCTACATTCTCTGCAATTCTCTCTCCCACCCAGCACAAAACTGAACGAGACGCTTTCCTGCAGTCTCAGACAGGTTCCGGAAAAACACTCTCCTTCCTTCTTCCCATCATTCAGGATTTGCTTCCTCTCAGTAAACTATCGTACATCGATCGTTCGATAGGTACATTGGCCATCATAATCGCACCCACTCGCGAACTTGCCAAGCAAATATCGGACGTGCTTGAGGCTCTCCTCCAACTTCGACTGCGTCCCGAGAATGAGTCTGCAGACGAGACTACTTCTACTCGATACACGCGGTGGTTAGTCTCTGGTTTATTGATTGGTGGGACGACCCGTACGCACGAGAAAGCTCGCCTACGCAAGGGCGTGCCCATTCTCGTCTCGACACCGGGTCGGCTGCTCGATCATCTACAGAATACATCCTCATTCAATGTCGGAAAATGTCGATGGCTGGTACTTGACGAAGCCGATCGTCTTATGGAACTTGGTTTCGAAGAATCAATCAGTGGGATCATTAAAGGTCTAGACGGGCGAAGGAAACTGGCTGTGCAAGCCAATGAAGAGGGCATAGGTAACGAGGTCGGAGGCTGGGATTGGGAGCGCCGCAGAAGAACGATTCTTTGCTCAGCCACTATTCGCGAAGATGTACAAAAGCTGGCAGGCACTGCCCTCATTAATCCAATAGTGATCAAAGCCACAGAAGGCGATCTACCGACCGTTCCTGCTGCCGGAGTAGACATGTCCACGGCCGTCTCCACGAACGAGAAATTCACTCCACCATCGCAGCTGTCCCAGAAATATGTTCTGGTCCCACTGAAGCTCAGGCTCGTTGTCCTTGTTGCCCTCCTCCGCACTCTCGTCGCTCAATCTCAAGGACGACGTGATACGAAAATCATCGTGTTTCTCAGCTGCACAGATTCCGTCGATTTCCATTGGAATCTTCTCGGGGGATCTGCTATGAGCAGCGAGGAAGAACCCTCACCCCCGGACGCCGATGCCGACGCCGACTCCGACTCAGGCGACTCGAGCGATGAAGATGAAAAGGAGCCTGCTCCCCCCAAAAAAGAACGCGTGGAAGTCAGATCCCCACTTCTTCCCGACACATCCATTTTCCGTTTACACGGCTCCTTAACGACTCAAACGCGTATGGCTTCACTGCGACAATTCTCAACACCTGGGAAGGCTACAAAAGACTCTCCTCCATCATCTTCATCGATCTTGCTTTGCACATCTGTAGCCTCGCGCGGTCTCGATCTTCCTCTCGTCCGTGCGGTAATTCAGTATGATCTGCCTACCGAGGGTGGTGCTACAGAGTATGTCCATCGAGTGGGTCGTACTGCTCGTGCCGGGAAGGGAGGAGAAGCCTGGTCCATCGTAGCGCCCAGCGAAGCTGACTGGGTGAAGTGGGTTACAGAAAACATGCGGAGTGAAAAGCCTAGCAAGCCTGGGGAAAAAGAGGCCAATATCACATTGACTGGTGTGTCCGTGGACTCGTTACTCAAATCTGGTTTCGGGGGCAAAGGTCACGAGTATGAAGAGCGAGCGACTGATGTTCAATTGTCGTTCGAACGATGGGTCCTGCGTCAGAAGGCGGTATGTATACGTTTGTTCTTTGGTTGGTTGCATCCTAACGTTTGGTTTGAAGAACATCGGGTTCGCGCGCAAGGCTTTCCTCTCACACGTGAGAGCTTATGCGACTCATCCGTCGAGCGAGAAACACATCTTCCATATCCGACATCTTCACCTCGGACATCTGGCCAAAGCATTCGCATTGAGAGAAGCGCCTAAAGCTGTCACTGGAACCAATAACTCGAAGGCAGCAGCTGAAACCAAAGCAAAGGCCGTTAAGAAACACCGAGCCGGTCATCGCAGCAACAACGCTGAGCCAGATTACAAGGACCACAGTAAAGATGCCGAAAGGCGTATGCAGGAAGTTGTTCGTCTACAGGGTCGTCTGACGAAGCAAGGAGGTGTTATGAAGAGCTCTGGGACCTCAGAGTTTCAGATTGCTAGTGGATATAATCTGGAGAAGATGGTCAATGGTTGATCGATCTTCTCTCAGCCTGCAGACTATGTAGCCTACACTATTGTAAAATCTACTCGCTATGGCTACTATGCGGTATGATGAGGACCATAAAAAGGCTGGAAAATATTACGTAATTAACGCCCAAAAGTCGAGTCATTTTCAACAACGGTGCTCTGTGGCAACGATGTCGCCCTCAACGCCAGGCGGCGATAGCTCACAGCCTGCTGTGCTGACTGCTGGAGGCACATATTCCATTCAGGTACAGCTTATCTTGTCCAATCGTCCTGGTTTACTGATAAAAGCTAGCTAGACAGTCTCTATCGGTTGCAAAATATACATTCGTCGACCAGGCCCTGACGGCACTACTGAGGAACGTCTCGCTGAAATTCTTTCCATACGTGACAAACCGATCAATCCGTATGCCCGGCGCAGAGGCGTCAAGGAGGAAGATGTTGATTCCGTTAAGGCGGAGGACAAATGGGAATTCTTTGTTCATTGGGAACACTTCAACAAGCGGCTAGACGAGTGGGTCAGCGGTTCTCGACTTGTTCTGAGCAGAGAGCTCGAGTGGCCTCGCCCTAAGACTCCTGCTGGCAAGAAATCGACTGCTCCGAAGGCACCTGCGAAGGCGCCTGGGAAGGCGCCCCGCTCTCAGAATCTCCTCAAGAAGGCTACGTCTAACGCGGCCCTCGCTGCGTCTCCCCCTGCACCGACCACACCCCATGGCGGTCGCTTCTCCTCGTCACCGTCACCATCTCCATCTTTGAAGCGTAAACATCCACCTGATGAGGAGGAAGAGGAAGAGGAAGCCGAGGATCCAGATGCTGACGCTGACGGGGACATGGACATTGATGGCGAAGGCGAGCTGGAGACATTTGACTTGAGCATGACCGAGCCCACAGAATCTCAGCCGCCGCCCCTGTCAGCGTTCAGTAAAGACCAGGAGATCGAGAAGCTTCGTACGTCCGGGTCCATGACCCAATCCATATCCGAAATCGCTCGTGTCAAGAATCTGAACCGTCTTCAAATTGGGAAACACGAGGTCGAAGCCTGGTATTTCAGCCCGTATCCCAAAGAATATGCCCACCTCCCCATTCTGTACATATGCGAATTCTGCTTGTCTTATTTTCCGTCTCCGATGATGCTCTCGCGACACCGACACCGATGTACTATCCTACATCCACCGGGCAATGAAATTTATCGCCACGAGGATATTTCGTTCTATGAAATCGACGGGAAGCGTCAATTGACGTGGTGTAGGAATCTAAGTTTATTGTCCAAATGTTTTCTCGATCAGTGAGCCTATGGTCTTTTATTGAGTTGGACGCTGTGTTGACCTTGACTGCTAGCAAAACCCTGTATTACGATGTAACACCATTTATGTATTATGTTATGGTGCGTAATGTGAATTCTATCTGGGCTGATCTCTGAACTCCATAATGGCAATAGGTCCTGCGAGACTCCACCGGCTGCCATGTTATTGGCTATTTCTCCAAGGAGAAGGAGTCCGCGGAGAACTACAATGTCGCATGTATCCTGACGCTCCCTCAGCACCAGCGGTACGGTTATGGAAAACTTCTGATCGAATTTTCATACGAACTGAGCAAGAAGGAGGGCAAGCTGGGGAGTCCCGAGAAGCCCTTGAGTGATCTGGGGTTGCTGAGTTATAGAGCGTATTGGGCTGAAACGATCGTTGACCTGTTGATGAACACAAACGACGGAGAGCTCAGTATAGACGATATCTCCCAGAAGACTGCTATCACACACTCTGATGTGATGAATACGTGAGTATCGTTACCGAATCCTCTTAACAGATGTTGATGTTTCCATTTCTCATTGAAGGTGTACCACCTTGCAGCTTTTCAAGCACTACAAAGGCCAGCACATCATCTGCCTGAATAGCACCATTTCGGAACGATACGAGAAGTCCAAAAGCAAAAGAAGGAGGAGGATTTACTCAGAGGCTCTCAAGTGGAAACCTCCTGTGTTCACCAGAGATCAACTTCGGTTCGGCTGGTAGAGGCACTTCCTTCTCTCGCTTCTAGTACTTATGTAGACATTTACTGTATCTGCCCTGTAATTATACGTTCTTGAAGTTTTGATCTCTTGTCTAATTCTGTTTGCAAGCAATATTCGTTTCTATTGAGGTCTGGCACTTCTTAGCACAGCCTGTGCGTTGCGGAAGAATATTGGGGTAGGCTTCTCTCCTCGCTCCTCGAAGGTGAAGATCGGCTGAAGTGATCAGACATTGCAACAAGTAGCAAGGGAAAGTATACACATACGGTGATGCTATAACGAGCTGGCATATCGCCTACTTCAAAAACCAACCTTCTACCGCATCGTCGAACTCGGCCTCCACCTCCCACAATTTTGTACCGAACCAGGGCTTCTGTAGAAACGAATCCCACCAAAGGATCTCTGCCTGGTTGTGAGAGAACCGATAACCAGCAACGCATGGACCCGGCCCCGAATATTCGTGCCTGTTCGTTGTTCAAAGCCTGCGCGATGCCGACAAACAAATTGACTCACCGAGCAGGCTTTAGGGAATCCTTGGAAATGTAGTTAGGCCCTGGGGTAGTTTTTGGGTCCGCGTGCATAGTCTGAATATAGTGCCCGTAAGTAAGCGAATTGAGGTCGTCTCCAACGTAGAACTGAATCTTTCATCGCAATATTTCCGATGGTTAGACAGGACAGTGAAGTCAATATCAAAGGTTTGCCAACCTTGTCATTCTTCTGGTTCGTGCGATACCCTCGCGGAAGGAGAAGATATCCTGAGAACGGGGCAGGGTACGCGTTGTTGGGATACTTGTCAAGTGGCCAAGCATTCGAGGTAAGGATGGAAAATTCGGCTTCGACTAGGGTTTTTTTCTCCAACTTGAGGGCGTCTGCCTTTGCATCTACCGTCAAGGCCGCCATTGCCGGCAACCCCTCCTTGGTTCTTACATCGTCCCGCTCCTTCCTCCATGCTTGGATGCTGTCGGTAGTCCACACTCGTTGAGATGTCATGCCAGTGATTCGAAAGAGATGGCAATGCCGGATTTGAACAAGTATGGGCACGGCCCACGGGTATGGACTGTGGAGTTCGACAGCCGCGATCTCTTTCTTTGCAGGAGGATGTGGGTCCACTGTGGTGTGTAGAAGGATAACCTGAGATCTAGTAGATGTTCGCGCACAACGTTCGGATCACCGCGATCGATCGTCGAAGCGATTCGAATTCATTACCGCACAAACAAACCACACGATATCCGCAAGATTCTGCATCCCATTATTTAATTCAGATGATCTTCTAATCTCTGATATTAAACTGGCAGTATTGTATCAAGCACTCTGTGTGTGCTCAGGGAGACAAGAGGACGCCAATCGGCACTGAAGTATTTTGGGTATTGTGTTAATTAACTGAATTGCCCTCTGTCATCGTCCCTAATCTTTTCCTAAAGTAACTGTTTCCGTCAGGGTCGCCGCCTTCAGACAGGGTGAAACCCTTCGTTTCTGGATGTAGAGTCTGGCGACGACTTATTGTGGGAGATGGTGGTCGAGAAGAAGCAGGAGAAAAAACTCCTACTCCCGCGAGTGTCAGATTGTGATCTTCCGAGGTGAAGTAGGATGGTGGATCGAGTGATGGAGTGGTGAGCGAGGGCGCACTGGCAAGGCTGCTATCAGAGTGCTCTATGGCAATGTCATGATCTGCTGTGCTGGTTTTAGGTGAAGTGGGTTGTACGTGGATGGTCGGCGCGTTATTGGTGTGGTGAATGGTCGCCTTGTCACTCGTCGACGCCTTAACGTCATCTATGACACCAAGCGTACGCGCAACCACATACGAGGAGATGTCCTGAACAGCACGCGAGTGAGATTAGAATCTATACAAACATTCGGAAATCGTTACGACGTACCAAGAGTGTGAGGATTACTATCGGAAGGAGGAGAAGGATAGCAAAGACCCGAAACGTGTAAGCAATTCTAGCGACCCAGGAATCGGCTGTGTAGTTCCAGAGATACTCGATGTAGTATCTCCAGATGATGGAGGGAAGAGACGCAGGCGAAATGTTCCAGGGCGGGAGCATTTTGCTCGGGACATAGCTAGAAACGTTCATAGCTGTACAGGTTCTCCAGAGGATGGCGTTCAAGACAAAGCATGGATCTGTATGGTCCTGGGGCACAATTGGGTGCGTCAATGTTGACGGAGGTTGCGATGTGAGACTGATTACGGCATCAGGGCGAGTTTGACGTCAAGGACCAACAAACAAACGGTATCTTATTTCCCTCCTGTCCATGACAAAAAGTACACGATCGTAACCTAATAGGAAAATCCACCGAGACAATGAAAGCAAAAGCGGAAAAGAAATCCAGATAGTAGATAGGGTACGGGCAACGACGCGGACTGAGTAGTGTGAACGATGATAGCCAAGATGATAGCAAGGAAAGCAAACTACGGATACATTGTGTTAGAAGGGAAAACCACACCATCGGAACGAATGAGAATTATCGGTCGACGTTTCGCTACCTGCGCTTCCGGAGGTAGACACCCAAGAACCTCCGTACACCTTACCTCGACATACGGTGATGGTTCCGAGCCAAAGAACACGGAGACGGGATCGCTCTTGTTGAAGTTCTCTCCGTACACCGTCAACATCTTCGACGCGTGAGGATTGGGCTTCGACATAACAGCACGAGATGAAGCGCAATTCGATTTTGGTGCCTCTGCGGCACGGTCGGGAGGTAGGTATTTGACGACGCCAGGGAATGGCGTCACGGGCTTCGAGGGAATGGGGAATGAGTTCGTCGGAGGAGCATGCTGATTATCGAAGAGAAGGGGAGGGACATAGAAGTTATATCGGATTTGATCTGAGCAGGAAAGACATTGGTACCAAGTTATGACATGATTGCAAATGAAAACATACCCGTGCCAACGATAGTCCAGACGCTGGTTTCACCGATATCAACTTGCCAGAGGGCACCGGATGCCGCACCCGCGTCGCTTGATGAGCCCCGTCGGCCGGATGTAATTGATCCAGCAGAGCTCGGACGTCTACGTCCTTTGGGAGCGGCGTTCTTCGTAACACCACCGGCACTCGATGTGGCCCGCTTCTTCTTGACACGACCTCCGTCGTTGGACAAAAAGTCGGACATTGCTGATGAAGGCGATGCAGGGGCGCTATCCACATGTCCGAAATACTCGCTCCCAGTAGACGAGACTGGAGTAGACGAGATAGGCGATCCTGGCATGGCCGGGGAATTTGAGCCAGCACCGTGGGCGCTATTCCATTGACGTCCATCAATTGGTCGGTATGTGTTGACCTTCTCTCCCATGCAAGACAGGAATGCGCCCGTATTACCAGGCGTACCGGGTTCTGGCATGCCTTTTGAGGAATCATAGACCTCGAAAGCAATTTTGTGGAGTTGTGAGACCGGGTCGCCACAAACTTCTCCAGGTGAACAGTAGTGATCAGCGACGCCCTTTGCACCCTCTTGAAGCCCACCACCCACAACAGTCGTCTGATGGTCGACTTTGCGGATGATCAGGACGGGACTCACCACGCCAGATGTCAGGCACTGCAGAACAACCGTCTGATTGTAATAGATAGGAATCTGCGAACCATTGCTGGTGAAGGATATGGCATTGGGAGGGGGAGAAGGATAATCAGGCTGCGGGGGCGGGGGTGGAGGTTGATCAATACCACCAGCTGGCTTATTGACATCAACGATGTACATCACGAAGGGATCTGACGGTCGTAAAAATTAGTTAACCGGTAGAAACGAGGCTGTTGGGACTACTGACCCCAGCTAGCGGTGCGCGCAATGAATGATGGTGTTGTGGAACGGGTCCTCTGGTCAAGACCCATGAGTGGCGCACCGTCAGAACCTTTGAAGGACGACCCGGAACCGGAAACACAGAGGTATTTCGTCGATACCGTCTGCGAGCGGAGGCGATGGAACAAAGAAATGGTTGAGCCATGATTGATACAAACTAAGAGACGTCAGTCCGAGGAGTTCAAGATCAGTTATGAAACCGACTTACGTTCAAGGTTCTTTGCACTTTGCCGTTTTTTACTGGGTTTACTTATGACCTTTATAGAGCGACTCGGGAATGTACCAATCACGCGTTCGGGACCGTCATCTGATGCTGGAGCAATGATTTTGACGAGCGCTTCAACCTTCTTTTTCTTCTCGTCAACGTCTGAGATGAAAAGCTGCTTCCCAACACAGCGACCGATATATGTGGTTCCGGTGGGAGGGTCGCTCACGTCGAAGGACTTTCCGGATGACCCCGTCCATTCAATGGAGCCTTCCTGCGGCACCGGTTCACCCGAAATCGATATGACGACCTTGGGCGGGCACAACTTCGGATCGTCCCCTCGGCGGACAACGTCTGTCCACCAAGAATTTCCGATCATAATGGCAGTAGGAGGAGGACATAAGAAACTATGAAGTGTAAGCATGAAAGATATAAGAGTCATTACAGTCATTTTACACACCGTTTTTCCGTGCCATACGATTTCTGCGCCACTTTGCTCGACATGACAATGACGGTGCGCTCACCAAATGCCAGTCGATTCTGGGTGCGGACGTATTGATCGAGGTATGGACTAGATTCGGATGAGAAGGTTCGAAGCAAGAAGAGGACAATAAGGTTCACCGGATAAATGTCTGCAGATCACTGGAAGTGCCCATGGAAGAGGAACCTCGAAGCCCGACTCGGGCGAGCTGCTCGTCGACAGAGGACAGTCGAAGAGCGGACAAGTCTCCGTGATTATTGCCGATATAGTGATTCATGTCGTCGTAGCCGGGGACACCATTGTCTGATCTGTAAGAGTGCGTCGCATGCGGAGCAACACTCCGCATAATATCGGGACTATGTGCGTGAGGAAGCTGTGTGTTGAGCGGAGGAGGGCCATTGGAGTGGCCGAACCGATTGTCTGGCGCAAATCGTGCCAGACGATCTTGGAAGGGAGGGTTAAAGGGGACGCTGTTTGAGCCTACGCCTCCCATTGCATAATCGTCTGAGACGTCTGATTGATAGCTTCCTGAGCTTATATTGGCTAGGCGGCGATCAGGCCCAAAATCGTTGTATCCAGGACCTGGATAATCCTTGTTGCCTCCACTCGACGGGGGAAAGGCAGAAGAGTGATGCAATCCGCCCACTGGGTCGTTTGGTGTAAGAGGAGAGACTTTGCCACTCCCATACGAGGACGGAAGACTGTTAATCAGGTCGTATGGATTTCCATTGCTAGAGCCGTTGAAAGATGGCACAGAGTCGCTGAACGATGGGTGAGGGTAGATGGAATCGCCGTTCAGGCCATTGAAAGATGAGGAGCTGTTGCCTCGATATCTAGAGGGAAAGGTGGTGCTCTGAGCCGGGTTTGAGAAGAGGTCGTATCCAGAATGCTCCTAGAAAAGCAAGGGGTCAGCATTTGGAAGAATGAAGGTGCAAAGTGTCCGACATTGTCTGCATTGTTTATGTTAAAAGACTGGTCGATGTCATTGGAGGGGTAGATAGGATGGTGGTGGTGGGAAGAAGGGAAATCCATGGACAGTTTCCGGTCGCGAGCAGACGACGGATTGAGGATTTCCGCAAGGTCCCAACGGGAGAGGTCAGAAGGAGGAGGAATAGGACGAGGCGCTACAGACAAGTGTGCGGGGTTGTCACTCATACCAAATTCTGATCGGCGTTCGGAAATTGCCGCGGGGAGCCAGGTTGCTGTTTGGGCCATGCGAGAATGCGACATATCCTCTTTGTCTTTTCTTTTATACCTTCGACTGCCGCGGATTCCGTTTTCTGTCTTTCTTCCCCTTGACGATCTATCTGTCTTAGTTCTCGCGCGTCTTAGCCTATCGGTTTACTCCTTATTCTACCCTTCACCGCTCCGAGTTTTAGGCCTTGTCCCCGATTGGCTCTGCGTCTATATCCTCTCCAGCACCTTGTGGCCTGCCGAAACGGCGGTTATAGATGCATCTGATCTTACTTTCACTCGAGAACATCGTCGGTATCTTCCGCAGCACTTTTGATCACCAATTGTGTTTTGGGGTCAGTTCTTAGTTGAGTTGCCGTGATAGGTACTCTTCTGAATGGCTACGCGCGACTTGTGTCTCTCATTCTTGACGTCCTATCGATGTCAGTTTACTATGGACTGATGGTGGATCATGTCAGGTACATTTTTGTGGAGCCATGTCTCTCTCTCGCTCGAAATTCGTATGTTGAACATATGTCGTTTCTCTGCTTGGTAACCGCCGGAGGCAATTATTTGACATATGTATTGTCTATTAACAGTACGATCTTACGTTACTGACACGTTTTGAATCTTTTGATAGGCACGTTGAGGAGATTGCAATTGTAAGCGAGTGTGGGCTCATGATCTCTCCATGATCCCATTATTCATCCAGATCGACGAACAGTCCTATCCAAGCATGGCTGTCTTCTGTGCCTTAGGCTACTGGGAGTGCTCCTGGTCCGTTCCTGCTCTTTCCGTCTCCCTCGAACCGTCATAGAAGTACTGACGGCATAGGCCCACATGGCACCTTTCTTCGGGAAGGTGGGCCCGTCTGTACCGCAACGGAAACGGTTCGCCGAGTCGCTGCACAGCAGGATCACCGTTGGGGATATCAGTAGATTGCAATATGAAGGGACTTTGACTCGGCTCTGCACAGTAGGCTATCTATCATTCCATGGCATTGGAAAGGCGGCATGCCCTCAGCTCAGGACGCTCACATCCTGTCCCAATTTTTCCCATACGCGCTCGGGCACGGCGGCGACAGAAGAAAAATACACCGGGAATTGAGCTCGGATTCGTTCTTCTA
>CEMG01182421.1:10047-24870 GCA_001179705.1 Baeospora myosura | reverse complement strand
TCTCTTCGTCCACATCCTCGTCAAGCCCGGCGAACTCTACGTACTTGATAAAACTTCAGCAAATACAGCATGCCGCGTAGGAAAGCACAAAAAACCTTCATGATTTCCAGTTCACGCTTTATCTCATCGTAGTCATTGTATTGTTTCAGCCGCTGCTTCAGCTGATCCACCTCTGCGCTCTGTGCGAATGGTTTGAGCAGATTCAAGAAAGAAAAGATATGTGTGAACCTTTTTCTGTATGTCTCTAGACATCTCTTCCAACCTCTTAGATGCCATTGTCTGTGCTTCCGACGTGAGGACCTTTTGAGTCTCCAGCGCGCGAGACACGCGTTCCGACTCCGTTTCCAGTTCCGATATCTGAGCTTGGAGAGACTTGACGCTGAAATATGGAGCTTGCGATGAGATGTCAATGATACATGACGCGATTTGTCTCACCGATCAGAGGTGTCATTTCCGATGCGCATGCCTTCAATTTCAGCGCGAAGCATTTCCTATCGCGACACCATTAGAATGACGATAACGTGTGTGGAGAATCAGAATACATTGCGTCGTTCCACGGTGGCCACACGGCTATTTGCACGCTCTAGGTCCGCCACAATCATGTCGACTTCAGCGAGTTTATTGACAACTTCCTGATCTGAAAGGAAATATAAGCTAGGGTCGGATAGTATAGTAGTACCGAGTCACCTTGACGTTGCGTGTGATCCAGAAGTTTTGCCTGGTTGGAGTCATTAGATGTGCGTAGGTCAAGTAGTTGTTTCTTCGTTAGTGAGACTTGGCGTTGCAGGTCTTGCTCACTGGAGAAGTGGTGTTAGCACAAGGATATGTGATTGGGTTACAGAACATACCGTTCTTCATAATTTCGTAGTTTCTCGTCATAAGTCGCGTTCAGTTCGTTCTCCTTCTGTATCACTTTCTCTTGGATCATCTCCTCCATCTGGACGCCGCGTTGAGCTCCACCAGAAAGGTTTGCATAAGGGATGACACACCTTTTGTTCCAACTGTTCCACTTTCGTTTCCACCTTCCGTTTAGCGGTCTCAACACTGGAGAAGTCACTGACGCGCCTCCGCAGCTCCACGTTCTCTTCTCGCAAGCGCTGCAACTCCAGCTCCAGTTCACGAGCTTCGGCGACTTTGACGGTTTGGTCCTATGGGTAGAACATGAGTTCAAAAGACTGGGTACTCGTAACAAAAGAGTACGCACAACAGCAGCCTCAAGTAATGGGTACGGGTCGGGAGCTTCGGCCAGGACTTTGTAAACGTTCAGGAAGGCATTCTCAGAGGTCTTTGACCGTTTGGTGAGACTGTCTATCTCTGTCTGGTATGCTGAATATCAAGCACGTATTTGAATATGTTCCAGTTAAATAGACAACTAGCACTTGCCCTTGAGCAGACCCTTGAACGCTGTCAATTTCTCCTCGTCTGGGATCTTCTTGAATTCTAACAACACGGGTGAGACGAGGCAAAGCAATGCTAATATCAAGTTCGCCAACCTTTGGTCTTGTCAGCTAGGCCCTTGCGACCCACGACGCTTTCCTTCTGATTGTCCACGAGTTCAATGCCCTGCGCATCGAGTGTCTTTTGTAATTCGGAAAGGTTGATGTCTGTGAGAAGAGAGGAATGAGACCATATATCGTTACAAGCCGTATAGAAAGCGATTACCTCGCCATGTTGCGAGAGCGCCCGAGAAGTTTTGGTCCATCGAGGACTAGGCGGCAAGGAGTGGGCAGTGGAAGGGAGGTTAGCTGGGCACGTGACTGGGCACATTTTTGCTTCATGAATGTGTTTCGACACCAAGCGCGGGCTGCACTTCACCGTGTATACTCGACCACAGCCCGTCCTTTCGTTCCCCCAGCTCAACTACATGATATAAGGTCCACTACAGGCCGCTACGGGAGAGTTCGAAACCCCCGAAACGACCAGAGAGATGACGATGTCGAGGAGGAGGACGAGGAGGCTTTCTCAAATGGAGAGAAACCCAACCCAAGTTCTGGCAGCTTCTACACTGGCCGTTCAGCATACTACGACAACCTGATTCAGCTGGAGAAAGCCAACGGGCGTATCCGTCATTCGCTCAAAACTCTCCAGCTACTACCTCTACCCGACTTCGCTCGCGCCAGCTTGCTCCCTTTACGAGCGGTTTGGAAAAATCCACAGGAAATGTCCGGAGACTTCAACACCCATATGACCACTTCCCGATATCGACGAATAACTGCCCTTCTGAACGAGACGTACGAGTACTATCGAATCGCGACCACGGCTGGGGCCAAAGATGTGGCGGAATTGGTAGCGGGCATAGTGGGCATGTTCGAGAGTGGAACTAAAGATGCGTTTCTGGCCAGAGGAAAGAGAAAAAAGGTGGAGCTGGATGCATTTGGTCGTTCATATACGTTTGGGAAACGGAAGACCAGTGCTGCTCGAGTCTGGATGATTGGCGTTCAGGAGCAATCTGCCTCGCAGACCTCCCCCCCAGTCTCCTCGGAGGAGGCACTGCAGGAACAAGCACTGGCAGCACTGGGAGCCGAACCAAAACCACAGCCTACCCCCATAATCCCTTCCACGATCCTCGTCAACAACATGCCTCTTGCAGAATATTTCCCTCTATCGGCGGACCGTGAACGAGTGGTTCGTCCACTGAAGGTTGCGGGGGTCTTGGGCAAATACAACGTCTTCGTTATAGCCCGTGGAGGGGGTACTACTGGCCAGTCCGGGGCTATAGCACATGGAATTGCCAAAGGCATACTGGCGCATGATGTGGAGTTGGGCACAGTTCTGAAACGAGGTATGTGCTTACGGTTTTTTCGACGATCTATGAATACTTACTATCTCCCTCAGCAAAATTATTGAGACGCGACCCCCGTATGGTGGAACGAAAGAAGACCGGTTTGGCCAAGGCTCGCAAGGCGGTATGTTTTTTCTACCAGGAGACGCTTTCCGCATTCGCTGACTTGCATCGACTCGCAGTACACATGGGTCAAACGGTGATCTATTCCATTCGACTATCGCTCTTAATCAATACAACTTCTACACACTCATAAATGAATTTAATTGCGCAAAACTAAAGAGAAAGGGAAAATAATACCATCCACAGCAAATGCTGCGAAGGCAATCAACAAAATAATGTTAAGTGAACAGGATATGATTATCATTGCATGAATATTGGATGAACATCGGACTGGGAAAATGCGAGATTGCAATGAGGGCATTTCCTTTGCCGAGTTGTGAGCCGGGCTTCTACACACGCTTTGCAAAATGCTGGGTACATGGTCAGATTATGCTGACAGGACAATGGTAGCGCCACGTACTATGCATGCATTTTGTGATGATAACCTCGCGGAAATTTAATGAGCAGGTAGAACATCTGAGGTACGCCTGTATGTCTCGATGTTGAGTGTCAAGTCGGAAGAATTCCAGAGATCACGTACTGTGAGACCGTCAAGTTCTTTTTGTGCTTCAGAGTCAGACGGAACAGAAGAAGTAGCAGAGGCGGCAGCCTTCATTGCCTTCGCTAGCTGTCGCTCCTGCTCCTTCTTAGCCTTCAAAAGCCCCTCTTGCTTCTTGCGCAGTTCTGCCTTCTCCAAACCCAACGCTTGCTCGGATTCTTGTCGCAGTACTTCCAACTGTAAGTGTATCAGAGATCTGCGAAAGCCAACAAACATGTGAATATACCTCTCTCGCTCTGTTTTGAGCTGCCGCTACGTCATGCTGCGATTTTTTGTATTCGGCATGCAATTCAGTAGCACCATTGACGACTGTCTCGTGGTATTCTTTGTGTTTCTTGATCTGTGTTTCCAGCTCCCCCTAAGATGATGACGTGAACCCCGCTCACATTCCAAGTCCGTGGACAGCTTACCACTTGGCTGGAGAGATTCTTCTCAGTATCTACAAGGCGTTCCACCAATTTGGCTTGCTTCTCTAGATTCCTCACAAGACTCTTCCGCTCGTTTTCGATAGCTTCTTTGTCTCGCATCGATGTGTAGAACTTGTTCTCCGACTTCGCTCGCTGTGAAACGGTCAGCTCATAGAAAGGTATCCGAAAGGGCGATGACCTACGTCGAGGACAGCTTTGGCCAACTTCTCCTCCATAGCGGTCAAATCAAAAGCTTTACTCTTGACCTGCTTATCGAGGGTTTCCCAGGCAGCAGAGAGCTTGTCGAGTTCTGCGTATAGCGCTGTTTCCGCCTGAGGGTTTAGAGTTCAGAAGAGGCGAGACATGCATCGCCGTAAGAACTCACAAATTCACGTTGTGAGTCAACTAGCCGCAGTCTTTGAATCTCCTCCTCTTTCTTTTGCAGCTGGTCCGCCAGACTGGATACGTCAGGGGGCTGAGACGACGCGTCACCGTATGTAGCCCGGTACTTTTCGAGCTCGACCGTCGCGAGAGACAATTTTTCCAGTGCCTCGGCATGAGCCTGGACATCGGTGCTATTCCCTTGTGACAGTGCTAGCTCGAGTGCAGCCGCACGTGCTTCCGCAACGCTGTCGACAATTCAGTACGAGTTACTTTGGCATATGGAGAAGCTAAGATGCTTACTCGAGCCGTCGTCGGAGATCGGGGATGTAGGAACTTTCCTCCGACTGATCACCAAGAAGGAACTTCATCAGGTCCTCATTCCCTGTGTGAGCGGCGAGCTGTGCCTTGTGCCGTTTGAGCTGAGACTCGAGCGCCGTGATACGCTCCTACATGTTATAATGCAGATGAGTATTTGATAAGAACGAATAGTGAACAGACGAACGGTTTGAGATCGAACTAGTCGTCTATATTCATCCAATGAGTTCAATTTAACGGCGTCCTTCTGTTTACGTTCGTTGAGTTCAGCAATTTGCTGGTCACGTATCTCGCGGAGACGTGTTAAATCAGCGTCTCGTCTCGCTAGCATCGATTTGAGTTCCGTATTCTCTTGAACGGCGGCAGCCTAACAGAGGTCGAGGTAAGCGAGATCCAGTTATGTCAATTCGAGCGGTAGGATTTGCTCTCACGTTTGCGGTTTCCAGTTGCTCCCTCTGAGTATGTTCTTCGACCTCTTTCGTCAACTGGGCGATCTTTTCTTCGCTTTCCTTGACAGTGTGGTCGAGTTTGGTGGCGCGGTCCATAAGCTGTTGATAATAAGGACTTGCGACCACGGCCTGCATTGAGAGTAATCGCGTCTGAGAGATACGTTATCAGCGAAGGACCCAGTCGCGATTATTGATGTGCTCACCTGGAGCTTTAGGTTATGTACCTCGTCTCGCAACTTCGCGTTCTCCTCCTCCAGTTTTCGGATTTGTTCTTCTCGAAAATCTGCGAGTTCTTTCCCAGCATCTGGAGATACGTCGCGATCCGCACTACCGTTGATTGGCATAGAGGTTGCCGGAAGCTATACGATAATTAGAAAAAGAAGATAAAACATTAGAACAGTCGGAACTCCCACCAATTAAACCGGACCACTCACTGCAGGAGAGGGCGGCTTCCTCTGCGGCTCCTCCACGACATCATCCTTCGTGTCTTGCGCGTCCGCTGAGACCCTAGACTTGGGTTGGATAGCCTGTACCGTCTTGGATCGTAGTCGGTCGCAGCGAACCTCGGCCGCCACCAGTTCAGAGTGATATTTCTCCTTCTGTGCCTCTGAATCTTGCAAGCGAGTGCGCATGAGTTGCACCTCAGACCTCAGAACGGCGCACTTTGGAAACCTGTAAGCACTAGAAATGCCGTGAAACTGAGGAACTCACTTCAGATTGAGACTTCTGGTACTTCCTATAGGTCTCATCCTTAAAAAGAGCCGAATTCGGTTGTCCGCCCGACTGGACAAACCGTGAGACGAGGGTGTGGGTAGCATCGCTGGAATCCTTGAGTGCAGCTTTAAGGTCTGTCAGAGAATCATCCACGATATATGATTGGAGACTGAAGAGGTCTGTGAGTGATAGTGTGGGTCAGGGCACGTAGTCAGATAAACAGTTCAGTAAAGTGAGACCTTTTGTGCGGTCGTCTGGCGGAGGTAATTCCTCCGGCCTAGCCAAGGACCGTATTGTTTCGACAAGCTATTGAGACAGAAAATGAGAACTGCAAGACTGTGCAATGGTTTCGCGTACCTGCGACCAGCATGCAGATATGGCAGCCAACCCAGCATCGCAAGTGTTCCTCCTCTTCTCCAGCTCTGCAATCCTCAACTGACTGCGTTCCTGTTCCCGTGAGTAGTGCTTCATCTTTCGAAAGATGGCCTCTTTGCGAAAGGACTGCCCAAGTCCATTAATTCTGAGTATAAGTTGGAATCCAGAAGGCCTTACCTCCAGCTGTGACGGCTCCTCCTCCTCCTCTGCAGCACCATTGACGTGTGGCTCGCCATTGGGACTAGCAAGAATACGTTTCTTGTGTGTTGTGGGCTCGTCGTCGTCGGTATGCAGCCTCTTTCGTGACTCCATATCAGAAGAAAAAGTGCTCGACGACGATTGCAACTAGTGAAGCCAAAACATTACCTAATCATGTAAACTCCGCTTCGGCCTCTCAATTTAGAATTTCCGATCGTGGCTCTGCTCATCCACCAACGATGTGAGCGATAGATTCCTCCAAGTCCACACATAAATCTACCTAGATATTCACCCTCTTCCAATGCCATACTCAAGGCAATTTCAACTTGATGCCAGCATCGACCTCTATAATCTCGCAATCAGCCTTGCCACCATCTCCAATCTGAGTTTCTACACAAGTAAAGTCCAGTGGCTGGCGAAAAAATGTGAGCACGACAGCAGTATGTTTAAACTCATGGCATTACCTTTTCTAGGACCGTCATGGGTTGATCTAACCATCCTGTGTTAGACTATCTAATAGTGCGAACATATCAAAGAGACTTACGCCATATCCCGGTGTCGTACACGATACCCTGTGAAGCGCTGGCCACGAAGGCTCTCAGCGTACTGAAATCTGGTCGGTCATCTGTTCCATTCTTTACGACTACGACCAGATAGGCTTCTCCGGGAATTTCCAAACCCTCCCCTCTACCTCTTCCCATCGGGGAGAACGCTTGATTGGTGAACGAGTGTCGTTCGAGTACTGTCAATGGCAAGTATCCTTCTGCGTCTATATCTTGAACGGGCTGGCATCTATATACCGATAGCCCCGTCGTCGCGTTCGCATCCGCTGGATACGACGACGATAGAAGCGAAAGCTTGTGGAACTTACTCGCCGATCCTCCGTTGGCTGGCGTTATTTTGGTCCCTTTTGGTGCTGCGTCGTGGTCATCGTATGCTTGTATGACCTGTCCGAATGGCGCAAACGCTTCAGGTGTCAGAGGAAGGACCGGTATGATCGTAGTGTTTGAGGCGACGGCAGGGTTGGAACCTGTAGAAGGCGTGATGGGCGCCGTCGACGTAGTCTCCAATGTGGCAGTATTCCCTATGGATTCGGATCCACCAACCTTCCTCCCAATAATGCGAATCCTTTTGATACCACCATCAGGGTGGATGGTCAGTTTCACGTGTGTATATGCCTTCCCTTGCACATTCTCGAGCTGAAAGTAATGTTGTCTGTGCGGTCCAAGCTTGGTCCGAGGCAATATCACAACCCATTCTTGGTCCTCCCCTCTACCCGAACTCCAATCGATGTCTGTGGCGCTGGAGAGTGCGTGTAATTCACAGCTCTCCGGAAAATTGCCTTTGAAATGCGCCGTATCGATTTCTACCTGTTCTAGGTATCCAGCGGCGCCCCTACGACACTGTAAAACAAATGAAAGCATACGCTAAATGTATCACGCACAATTTGATGATCGTCCAATCGTTGTGGCCCTTGGCACGACTTCTTTTAGTCTCCCAACCATCTCCCATATCCTTCCCTCGTCCAGGGAGAATCAGATTTGAACCAACACCGAAATGCTGATCTGAAGTGAACTCTACACGTCCTCCAGCGAAAACGTGTGCCAGATCAAACGCTTCCGACTCGTCAACTGGGAACACTGGGGAGACGTGTCCGTATACTCTGAAACGCGCCTTAATGACCGTGGTGCGTCAGACGCGACAAGACACAAATGTGAAGAGAATACACTCACTATGCCTCCGTCCGGATACATGTTGAGCTTGACATAGTTTACACAGGGAGATTCAGGGATCTTGAAAAGGTGTCGAGAGCTGGGTCCTAGATCTGTTTTGGGAAGAATCTCCGTCCACTATGGACGGTTAGCATGCATCAATACCCGAGGACCGACAAGCATGTACCCTGGTATCATCCACTGAGGGGTTGTCCGATGGAGACCCATTCAGCACTTCTATAGAGACTTGCGGAGCCTCGTTGCCTAAGGACGTCCCGTTACACTATTTAGTAACAGGTCATGATCGTGTAGATGGACAATTACCGTTGAAGTGTGCAGTGTCTACGTCGAATCCGGAAATTGTCCCCGAAGTTCCCAATTTAATGATACACCTTTCTCATGCCATGAGATTATTTCACGAAAGCTGGACTTTCGTGCTCACCAGTCATATGTCGGATTATGCCTGCGACTCTCCCAACCACTAAACAACGCTCCCTTCGGACCGAATGTACCTTTCAGGCTAGGTGCAGGCTGGGAATGCAATGTGTGCGACTGGGTGAGGGTAATTCAATTCGTGTCGTCAAGCACGCACCTCCACCAAAAGCAAATGGAACGCCTCTGCAAAGAATTCGTCGGAGACAGATAAGACCTTTCCACCCAGAGCGACGCTGGAGAGCTCTTGAACCGACTGTCGGTCCGGTTGTTCACTGAGGTTTAAAGCAGGTAACGCACCAGTGGTACCGGAGAAAGCTTCAGTAAAGTCATCCAGAGGTATCCTTTCTACAGACATGGAGAAAGAGAGAAAGCGACGAGAGTAGGTGATCCGATAAGAGTGAAAGTGCGTTCTTGGGAAGTACCACGTGAAAGCCCCTATCATCGGGGGGATAAAGACCCTAGTATGGTAATCGCGTAAATAGATGCAATATTGTCGGCAGTGTGGCGCCATAAGCCGCCTTGTCCCGCCCTTATGCCGCTCTCAGTCTCGTCTGCTTCTCCAGTCGGACTAAAGGAATTAATTGTGTAAATTATAAAGTAACTCTAGGTTAGCTAAGGGAAGTATATCGACAGTAAATTAGCAAACATCAGAACTATCATGCAATAGAAGCTCCAAACCCTCCTCCTCCAACACCTTGAGACGCACACGATCCTCATCGTACCCCTGCTGCGAAAATTTGACCTCCAGCCTCTTCAGCCGCGCGACCCTGTTCCTCGTACTGCCTTCTGGTTCAGCGACATTCGAAGCCCTCCACCGCGACTCGATAAAGTCTGTGAAAGTCCCGTCCGCGCACATGAGACACCAACCCCTCAGGACGAGCGATTCCAGCGCCGGCACAACGCACACCGTCTTGTCATCCACGTTGGACCTATCGTCCGTTGCGGGAAGTCCAGGCGCCATCATCATCGTCAAAGCGCGATCCTTCACATACGTCTCATGCTGCCAACTTCTCCAGTTCTCCACGATGGCAAGGTCGACGACCTTCTGCAGTCCAGCATGCGATATGAACTCGTTGAACTCCTCCTCTACCATCCCCGCATCATGCAGTTCCAGCCGCGTAAGTTGGCACTTGGATTCCGAGAGCATGTTCATGAAATTGTAGTGCGGCCACACCAGCTGGTCTGGCTCGTCATCCATGTAGTCCTTCACGTGTATCGTGAGGTCTGTAACGGCGGGGATCCGGATGTGGTCGAGGAAAGAGGGTAGTTCGGTCGCAAAGATGGAAAGATGTAGAGTTTGCAGGTGCTGGCTCGTCACTACCGGGAAGGACGACAGGTCCACTATAGGCGCGTCGACATTGTCATGCCCCTGCCACCGGAAACCAAAGTGGCACGTCAGGAGATTGGGACAGCGATGGAGAACATCTAGTCCCAAGCCAACGTCCGCTACGCGGTTCAGGTGTACCGCAGTCAACTTCCTGAACGGAGAGCTGAGACCTATCTCCGCAGGAGCGCTCAGCCTTGTGATGGTCAACCCATTCATCGAAAAACGAGACAGTTGCGGCGCTGCCCTGAGCACCCGCAACGTTATTGTTTCATCCACCATCGGCATATCCGTCTCGCTACACTCATTCAGCAGCAACTTGAACGAACGCAACTGCGGAGCGGATATGAAACTCCCGAATAAAAACTGTCTCAGAGAGTCTTTATTGGGTAAGCGGAGCGTCATCCGCCGGCATCGAGGGATGTGCAGCTCGAATTGCCATATGAAACTTCTGGCAAGGGTGTCGTCGTCGTGGGATTCCCGAGACTGAAATAAGGAGAGAGTGAGAGGGGTGGCGCAAGAACGCTGCAGCCATTTCATGGCATAGGGGAGTGGCGGTGTGGATCGACCGGAGATAATGTTCACGGATAGGTTGCTCCAGAGACGAGGGGTGGCATGAGCAAGTCGCCTCCAACTTCTGCTAACATGACATAGGAGGATGGGTGCTTCCGACCGCAGATGGTTGGGCCCAGGGGTGTGGCCGTCGTCGTCGATCTGTTGTTGTTTGTCTGGCAAACATTCAAGGAAAATGTCTTGCCAGAGTTCAGGTATGTTGAGGATGGAGTGAAGGAACGGCTGGAGAGTGCTATGGGGCATCTAAGTCGTCGTAGATGTGCTCGTCAGACTCCTGCAGTCCAGGAAGAAGAAATAACCGACAATGCGTTTAGGAGCCTCGCCGAGTCCTCGTGGCGTAACTCTATTAGATACCGTTTACGACGCTGTAAATTAATTGAATGATTGGTAACCAGAGTAGGTGGACCGAAGAAACTCACGGGAGTACCGACCTCAGATACGTGGCAAAGGTTGTCGGGAAAGGAGAGAATCAGAGATGTACAGGTTAAGGATAGGGGCTAAAAGTAGGTTTTTTCGGATGACTAAGCACGGAGGCAGACTGACAAACGACAGTTGCCGTCCCGTGCGGACCTGTGCGGACACGGAACCAGGAACAAGAGTCTGAAACAGTACAATGNNNGTACAATGAGTGAGATCGAATGACTGTGCCTGTTCATAGACGTCCAATGACGGTGCGGCCTTTGCCCCAGGGATCGACCCATATCTCCGTGTTTTTAACGCCACCTGTGGTACGCAAGATTTCTTCGACGATGCCAGCTTGCTTATGGCCTACTTCAAGAGCTACAAACGCGTCGGGATTGAGGAAACCTCTGCGTGCTACCAGGCGAGCGATGGCGTGATAGAAATCAAGACCAGAGGGACCCCCAAAGAGAGCCTTGGGATCCTCGAACCCAGAGACGGATTCTGGCAGCTCGAGGTACTCATCCCACGCGATATAAGGGGGGTTCGACGTGAGAATGTCGAATGGAGGCTTGAGACGCGATGGACCGGGAAACGAGGGAGATAGGAAATTGTCATGGTACGCGTTGAACGTGTTTTTATCTGGGCTCGGAGTACCGTGGAATCCGCAAAGCGTCGCGTTTTCGGTCGATAGCGCAATGGCCTCAGGGGAGATATCTACGCCGTGCGCATTTAAACTTCCCTGGGGCCATAGATGGCACAGAAGAAGTGGGATGCAGCCCGTGCCCGTTCCGAGATCCAACAGCGAGAGGGGACGCCGTGGACTCGGTGAGAGAGACTCTGAGAGTCTTATAGTCCAGTCTTCGGTCTCTGGACGTGGAATCAGAACTGGAGGACGCGCAAGAAGATTGAGCGGCCCGAATGGTTGTGAACCTGGTAGATTTTTAGATTACTCCCGAACCTCGCTGCAAGAGTTGGGAAAAACAAACCCAAGATGTACTGCAAAGGTTCATTGCGCGTCCTGCGACGCACGAGGTCAGCCAGAGGGACATTTGACTTTTCTGCTGCTTGCTTGAGCCATTTGAGCTCGAGGATAGCCTGCTCACGGCCGAGCCTGGCGGTGAGAGCAGAAAGCATGCGGACTTTGCCGAGGCGGATTATCCGCGCCGGGATTACTTTCGCGCGAACATTGCGCGAATAAAAGCGCTTACATAAGGTGCCTGTGCGGTTTCCCCTGTCCTCCATGTCCTCCATCCTCCCCGCCCCCTTCCCCGGCTCCCTGGCTGACCCTTCCCCCTTTGCCAGTGCTCCCATGCAGCCCATTGCACCCAAGCTCTCTGCCCCAAAGCGAAAGCGTACAGATACCTCTGAGGATTCAACCGATTCTACTGCTCATCCTGCTCGCAAGACCCGCGACGGGGCCAAGAAAAAAAAGGCAAACCGTGCCTGCCACCATTGCCAGAAGGCACATCTTACTTGCGACGACAGTCTGTGTCTTGTTCCCTGGCACCCCTTATTACTCGCTGATTCTTTTGCTGTATAGCTCGTCCATGTCAACGATGTATCAAACGGGGTATTTCTGCCAACTGCACCGAGGGCCACCGTAAAAAGGCGAAATACCTGCTCGACGAGGAGGAAATAGGTGCTTGTCATCACTTCGCGCATCTGCTCGTCATGTCTAATCACGTGTCTACGTACAGAGCAATTAAAACGAAACAAGACCTCGCATGCCCCCGCACCAGAGTCTGTGGAGGAATCACCGGTACCCTCTAGCTGTGATTATCATGTGCATACGCTTCTTCTTTATCACACACTGATTGATATCATATCACTTAGCTGAGCCCTTATATCATAATGACGCTGCGTTCAACGTCTCATTTGATCCCAACTTCCCCTTTGGCTCTGAGGCCGCGAATCTGGAGTACTCTATACTCTCAGCGATTCTCGGAAATCCCAGTCCTCCGGATACCACGAAAACGCCGCCGCCACCACCACAAACCTACGCATGGCCCGTCAACGATTCAATTCAGTTCGGCGAGTCTCCTCGTGTGAGCACCTACGTCTCGACCTTCGGCGAGCCGCAACTGTCCATACAGCCCTCAGCGACGACACTCGCGCTGTCCCCCCCTATGGGGCCAAGTTACCTCACGTATTCATACCAGGAACCTCAGCGTACAAACGAAGCTTCCGACCTCCTATATCCCTCACAATACCAACAACCGGACCCCTCTGCTCCACTACATCCTCTTCAACCTCGATTCCCTCTCGACGCTCGCCCCCGATCACCACCAACCTCGTTCCTCAACGACGCCAGTGGTCTTCTGTCTCCGTCTAGCGCCTCTTACGCCTCGCCAAGCTCGCTCTCCTCTGTTCCCGCAGGTGGACAGAAAAGACCCGCGTGCTCTCACCTGCAGAGCATAAACGACCGCATAACAAAGCCATATGATTACACTGAGGGCTACCATTTCCTCATGAAACACCTGCCCAGTCGGTGCGTGTGTTAATTGAGATTCCGATGTGCATAAAGGAGTGCCTTCGGGACTCGAGCTCTGATGTTGCTTCTTCTTGCCTGATCCTCCCTCCCCGTCCCGTGCTGTACATGTCCTACTTGTTGGACACGCTTTATTGTGAACCCTTGCTTTTGATTGGGTAAAAAGGTTTGAGAAGAACGATATATTGCGCATCGTGCGTGCGTTGGCGATCTTCAGGCCGTCGCTTATTGCGCTGCAAATGCCACTATCATTGGACGACGAGGTCTTTGTGGAGAAGTGCTTCCAAAGATCGTTACTGGTATGTTCATCGTTCAGTTGGCTATTCATTTCGTTTCTGAATGGTATTGCATTATAGGAACTGGACAAGCTGATTTCGTTTAGTGGGACGCCGACTGTGGTCTGGCGTCGCACGGGCGAAATTTGCCTTGTTGCACCGGAATTCTGTATGCTCACCGAGTGGTCAACGGAGGAACTAGTCGGTCGCAAGAAGTATATCTACGAGGTTCGCTTCTAAGAGCTAGGATTCGCAACTACTTCGGCTGATTACCGTCTATACAGCTGTTTGAAAATCAGTCTGTCGTGGAATACTGGGAGAATTTCGCCTCGCACGCGTTCGAGAACACGACTCAATCAGTATACTCGCATTGTGTGCTGCTCAAACCGTCTGGAGCCCCGGTACCTTCGACGTTTTGTTGGTCAATACGAAGGGATCTATTCGACCTGCCCAGTGTTGTCATAGGTTCGTTCATCCTGTCTCGATCAAGGGTAAAGTGCTGATATGCACTCACAGGTCAATGGTTGCCGTTACTATAAGCTAATTATCTCTATTATTTATTGCGCTATCAATGCGCCGCGCATTCCCCGTCCCGTCTTTGCTTTGCTTCCGCCCTCGTATCGCTATTTTTTCCTCCGGTGTATTTACTCGGCTGTACAAGACCTCAGGCCTCAAGTGTTCGCTGTACAGCACCAAAAGCATTATGTGATCCAGTTTCTCCACGGGATAAATATACGCGTCCTAAGTACGCCTTTCTGAATTACTAGAGTTATGTGACGTTCTATGTACGAGGTGAACATATGGAAAACATGAAGTCAAAAAAAGCGTCCATTGCCCGAATTGAAACATTTGAAACAACATCGTCAGGTTCCTTTCCCATCTCAGCTACAACGTTCCGCAGTCTAAACGGTATCCTGAACTGCGGCATACTCGCTCTCGATGCCCGGCTCGACCAAAGACGCGTGGCCGATGATCAGGAAGCCAGAAGCGCCGACCAGCCAGAAGAATGTCCACACGGGTGACGCTAGCCACAGCAATGGAAGTCCGATGACGAAGAGCGCGGTGTAGAGGTGTTTTTGTGTGATGACGTGTTCGCCTACTTGCATAGGCTCGGGGGCTGCGGGATGGCACGGACGACGGAAGGTGAGACATTGGGCGAGGATCGGAAAAAGAGAAACGCACCGAATTTGTTAATGGCTGCAAACCCTCCGACGAGGATTGCGAGGGATAGAAGGAGCCAGGTGTTGCTGAAGCTGTAGGTTTCACAGTTTAATGAGGGGTGGGGACGGGGTTGAAAAGGACATACACAGCGTAGACGGCTAGAATGGC
>CEMG01182414.1:10074-24272 GCA_001179705.1 Baeospora myosura | reverse complement strand
GCCACACTGACGGATCGAGAGTCCAGAGATTTAGACCGGGACAAGAGCTTGACTCGGAGGATAGGCGGTCTGATACAAGATTTGTCGGCGCTGTATAAATTTTGCCTGCCCGCTCTTCAGGCCGTTGCACCGTTCGTATTCTTCAAGTCTTTTTGCTGGTCAGCAGGCGCTATCCTTGCCACCCTCACTCCGATGATNNCGATGATGATCACGTACCCATTCCCACATTCTATCCCGTGAGTTACCATCTCATAGAGGGCGCTGTTTGATGAACTTGAACTCAGCACGAGAAGTATCGCAAGAAGTATTGTACCCACGTCAGGCCACCCGAAGGGTGTTTCATCCAGCATCGAACACAGGCATTCTCTCGGCGGCAGTCACTGGGTTTAGAGACCAGATCAATACAGGTCATGTACAAGGTGGCACCGGGCTTGACTCTGACATCCCAGTCACGAGTGGTAACATAACGGGGATCTAGGTCGACACCATGTCCGTCAGTCAGCTCGAAATTTCCGTCTTGAAAAAGTGCGTATCCCGGTCGGCCCTTGTAGTAGACAAGAAGAAGATCCTCGAAAGACTGTGCGGGGACTTGTGAGAAAGGCACGAATATGGACATGGTATTGGTGGAACTAACGGCAGGCGTGAGCAGAAGCTCGATCGGAAGGGGTAYCTTKMTGTTSAAGAAATCGACAAGYCAGAGCGGCTGGCGGCTACTGCCTTCCCAGGTGTATCCGAGCGTCTGCGGCAGTTGCTGGACAAGACACGCAATGTCTGACAGACGGACGGACACGCCAGATATACAAGCAGATTGTCGTTGCGTGTCGGCCTCGACGCGCTGGAGAACCGTGCTGCGCGGACAAATTAGAGGCATATACCGAGCATTAGCGCGAACATTGCTCACCTATTTGAATATGCCAGCATGAGCGTCATGGTGTTCTTATGCTGCGCCAGCTGATTCCGCAGAGTAACCAGGTCAGCCGACTTGAACAGCCCCCAGCCAATTTTCCTCCACGCGGCCGTCGTCAGACCTTTCTTCTGTGAAAGGGACTGGTACCCCTCGATACTACGCAGGAAGTTCTTCATCAATATCTGGCACTGCGATAGTGCATGTCTGATGGCGTTCTCCACCGAGGGCTGCATAACGAGGCGATTTGGACCTGCAGGCGTGGCTGGGAAGCTCGCACGGAGGGTCTTCAGTGCTGCCGAAAAGGCGTCAATTTCTGTGATAACATTTTGGTACTCCTTCGAGGCGCCAGAGCTTTTGATCAGGGCTTGAGAAATTGTTGCGGCGAGCTCGATGAGAGCCAGAATGTCGCCAACTGAGCCTACGGAGACCATGGCGGCGGTGCGGGTTTAAGCCTGACGTACTTGATTCACTTTAAGTTTACGAGTGCAGTCTTCAGTGCTTCTTGATGGGAGCATAAACACGGCACATTTACGGCACTGGAGAAGGGAGTCTGGAGAAAATCAAAAACAATTCGAACTCATAGAGCCCTTAGCATAAATCATAACCATAGTACACTTGAATACAACCGGTGCGTCGAGACGTACGACGTCAAGCCGTCACAGACTCACAGTCCTTCTCGTCTTCCACCATGTAGTATTTTCCGGGTTCCTATAAACCTTCTCCCACCCGCCGTCATTTCCTGTATACGCAGTGACTAGCACCGACGTCTTCTTCGCCCACTCCTTCGCACTGCCGAGATCCCCCAAAGCACAATACGCTTTACACAGCCTCGGGAAGTGGAACCTCCAGATATTCTCCATGAAGAGCCCCTCGCCCTCCATCACATCGACAAGCGTTTTGCTCTGCTGGATGATATGATCGTCTGGGAGCGAAGGGTCGCTGACCCAAGCCGTGAGCTCTGTATCGTCCTTCTTGAACTCTTCTTCTGCAGCTGCAGCGCCCAGGCGTGAGCGGGCCGTGTCGCTGAGCTTGGACTTGGTGGTGGGCAGAGAACATGCAGGGCATGTGCAGGTGAACGCATATTTGTCGGAGAGGTCTTTAATGCGCTGTGAGCGCGAGTAATGGTCGCCGACGTAGTGGATGAAGATCTGCTCCCCTTTTGCGATGGGTACGAGGGCGCGGACAGACGAGGAGAAGGATGGGAGGTCGAAGTAGTGGTGGGCATTCGGGACGCAGCTGCAGCAGGCCCGTTAATTGCATAGATTAGAGATGAAAAAGGATATTGCGTACCTGTGATTGATGCGCGAGATATCGAGGTGGACGATAGACATCCCACCACTGTAAGGCCCGGGCAGTGCACCACCCCATAGAGCGTTGGTGTCGAGGATATTCTTAACATCTTTTCCCGACTTTTTACAGTTAAAGAGGTCGTAGAACGCCTTCTGTTTCTCTGGCTGAGCCTTCATTTTCTGTTCTACGATTGCCGTTATGACGTCATTCTCTCTCCCCTCTAAGGAGGGAAAGGTCGCAGGAGTCACGACGAGGGGCCGCTCGCATGCGATCAGCTCCCCTGCACGGATGTCTCGAGAGGCGAACATGCCTTTTCCCATCGAGGGAGTGGGCACTATACGATACGGGAGAGGGGAGGAGGCGATGGGCATCGCCCGGGGGAACCCGCTGATCGTCGACAACGCCTCCTTCACGCCGGGGTATACGAGAGCGAAGCAGTACTCGTCGGTCCGGGAGTATTCAGGGATATGAGTGATTGTGTAGTTAACCGCCTTGGCATCGTATCCTCCGGGTGGCGGGGCCAACCAAGGTTCGTCCAATCGGTAAGAAATTGTGATCGCCGGTATATCGAAAGGAGGAGTTGGGGCGAGTGGCTCAGCTTTGCCTTTGTCAGTGTGACCGGTATGTGACACCGCGTGCGGGCGGTCGCTGGCTGGCTTGGAAAGGGCTTTGCCTTGGAGGAATCCGCGCTTCATAGTAGATAGATAATGGATTCAAGGGAGGGAGTGTGGTGGTAAGAGTGGCGGTTGTTATCGTGGTGAAAGTGCGGTCGAGGGCGTCGCCGTTACTTATATATAAAAATGGGCTTGATCAGGTAGATTGGAAGGGACAATTAAGGTTGCCGGGCGCTGGAAAGGAGTTATGGGAAATACAATAAGTATAAAAGGAAAACAAGAACATTGAAGATCTTGTTGAGATGCGAAGGCCATTGCGATCACTGCGAAGGCCTTGGAAGGAATATCACGTGACCATAACAATGAGCAGGCGAGGAGGGCGACCGCCACAATAATGCGAGGGTAGTGAGGGACTGAGTCTTCAGGGGAACATGTGCTCGAGTTCACGGATTAGGCTTTCGATCATGCGAAGGTACTCTTCCGTGGACTTTTGGAGGTCGTCTAGTTCGACGGGACAAGGGTACTCGGCTTGGAACTCTTTACTCTGGAAGACCTCGAGCACGGTTTGGCTGTGCATACGTCAGTCAGCAACGGAAGAGCTGGAGATTAAAATCATGCGTACCCCTCTTCCTTGCGCTCGGCAGCCCAAAGAGTGGACTCTTGGATGAACATAGAGCAGTCCTGTCCAGTTTCGGTCAGAACCTCCAGTTCGGCTTGACTCAGGTCATGATGTAGAAGGCGAGGTGATCCATCCTTGTAGTCCCGGTTGAGCAGGGGGAAATATTCGTTCATTCGTATCATCAAATCGACAATGGACGGGACTTCTTTGGTCCAGAGACTGTAGATATCCTTGACGCATTGTGAGCACCTGCCTTTGGTGAGGAATGTTCTCACTTACAAGCTGACAGTATTGTGTCACTATGGTAAAGTATATCCCTCGAATGGAGTCGCTCTCGCTTTCGTGCCGCTGTAGCTGGGCTCGCTCCTCCTCCGTGAGATAGGCGGTAGGTTCCTTCTGCGACCTGTAGTAGTCGTCGAAAACTAGCGAGTTAGTCGCTAGTTTCAGAGCGCATCGTCGACAGTATTCAACTTGAGCGAGAAGATCGAGTAAATCCGGCATGCGAGATATCATTAGGCTGGGATGTATGATACTCCGGATGCCATGAATGTATATCTCAGGGAAAGGCAGTTTGCCGACGATTTCAGACCTCGGATGGAAGACTTTCTGATCTATAAAAGCTATTCTCGGATGAGTAAAACATGGTATAGGTTTGAAGGCAACGCACTGAATACGTCTTTCAAGTCTCGGATGCTAACTTCATCATTCAGATAAGTGACCTCCTTCAGATAGTTTCTGAGCTTCCTGTACGTATTTGGAGACGTCGGAGTGGTATTTGAGGACATTCCATTCGCAAGCAAGTGGCACTTGCTGGATATTACAGGGCAAACCGTTATGGACAAAAAATAGGATTTCAGCAGTTGCAGCTTGGTTGCAGCCCCGATTGTCGAGCGTCAGACCACGTGCACAGGCGCACGGGCCATGCCCGTTTTTTTTTTTAGTTTAGCGGTGTGCAACTGCGTAGAACTTGGACCTCGACCACTTGCTGCAACTTACAATTGCAAGGCGTGCTGGTCGAGAATCAGTGGTCCAAATGCACTAGTCACCTTTGGGACCGGGGAGGCTCCACGGACCACCGCACACTCATCGCCGTTCTATACTTGCAATTTCCTTGACGCGGCCTGGATTCTGTATAACACTGAAGCGAAAGGCACAAGATGGACCCAGCCTGAGGGTGTTCTGTATGTTGGGTCGGAACNNGGTCGGAACGGAGCTTTTGAAACTTACATGTGGACCTACTCCTTCGAGTTGCTCTCGGGCATCGCTTCTATTTGCGCATTTTTTGACGAAATCACGCAAGAGCTTGGCGAGCAGCAAGCTTCATTTCTATAAAAAGCTCTGTCTTATACTCCATGGGTGCCCGTTCGCTAAACACTTTCGCTGTGCCTTTCTCCTCAACTAGCACTACTAGTATGGGAACTTCGATTGAGGAGGGATCGATTCATTCAAAGCAGCAGGAAGTGAAGTATAACCAGCAACGTAGAGACGGCGATGAGGTCGTCGCAGTAACGCATCAGGATGGATCCTCGTCCAGTACGTGTATTCGACCTCTAACTAGATTTCGGCATACTAATGTTCAGCAGTTGGCGGGGAATCATTTGACCATGTCCCACAAGAAAAGCGCCAGTTGGGCCTTGTGTCGGTGGTGTTTCTTATTTTTAATCGAATTATCGGCACTGGTATTTTTGCAACACCGGCCTCCATTCTCAAATCATCCGGGTCGGTGGGTATGGCTTTCATGATGTGGCTGATTGGTGCAGCCATTGCTGCCGCGGGAATGGCGGTAAGTGCCTATTTTTAAACCTTACAAATCGCAGTGGATGAATTTATACGACTCACGCTTCAGGTCTACACCGAATTCGGGACGGGGCTGCCTCGTAACGGTGGTGAAAAGAATTACTTGGAATACATCTACAGACGACCCAAATTCCTCGTTACTTGCGGATTTGCTGCGTATGCATCTCTCTTGGGATGGGCAGCGGGAAATTCTCTCGTGTTCGGAGAGTGTATGTTTCTCCCTCGGTTCGATCAATTATCACCCTTGTTCATCCGGATTCAGATATCCTCCACGCTGCGGGCAAGGACATCACTCAGTGGAATGTCAGAGGCGTTGGACTTGCCTGCATCACTTTCGCCTTTCTCATGTCAGTTTACGCCTTTGATTTTCCCATCAGACCCTGATTGTTGACTTGTGGTACTTAGCCACGGAACAGCTCTTAAGTGGGGTCTCCGCGTGCAAAACATACTTGGCACGTTCAAAATCGTCATCCTTGTGTTCATTGCGTTCTCTGGCTTTGCTGCTCTCGCCGGCAGGGTCAAAATCGACCCCAAGCCAAACAATTTCAAGAATGCCTTCTCAGGAACGACGAGTAACGCTAATTTGTTCGTAACTGGATTGTATAATGTTATTTGGAGTTTCATTGGTGAGTAACGCAGACTTACTGTCCTCCCAACGCTAATTAACACTTTCGATCAGGTTATTCCAACGCGAATTATGCCTTGAGTACGTCAGCATCGAGAAGCCTATGGTTCTTGTCCTGATTACTGTTCGCCGCAGCTGAAATCAAAAACCCTGTTCAAACTCTCAAAAGGGCGGGACCAATTGCAATCATATCTGTATGTTGTTTGACTCTCTGATGTGCGGTACACTGAAGTCACGACTTCAGGTAACTATTTTGTATATGTTGGTTAATGTCGCCTACTATGCTGCAGTTCCGTGAGTGACTTCCACACTCGTCTATACCAGCGCTTACTTATCATCTCGACAGCAAGGAAGATATTCTGGACGGTGGACGTATAGTTGCGTGAGTGCAATTTTTAAACTATCATAATCATAGGGTTCTGATAAGACCTTCCATCCTCAGCGCCCTATTCTTCCGGAACATGTTTGGACCCACAGCCGAGAAAGCTCTGAGCGTGTTTGTTGCTCTCTCCGCACTGGGGAATATCTTGTCTGTCATGTTCGGCCAAGGACGCAGTGAGTCTCGCTGCTCTTTCCATTGATTACTGAGGTCTTACTAGATTTATAGTTGTACAGGAACTAGGCCGGGAAGGCGTTCTCCCATTCTCTAGATTTTGGGCGTCAAACAAGCCTTTCAACGCACCGTTGGCGGGTCTGTTCCTTCACTGGGCCGTCTCGGTTATCATTATGCTTGCGCCACCACCTGGAGACGCTTTCGACCTTGTTCTCAATCGTCAGTCACGATTCCTTTTTTCCCCCTGTGGTGGAGGTACTCACAAGAGAATTCAGTTGTATCCTATCCGTTGGCTATTATCAATGCAGCCATCTCAGGGGGGCTGATACTTCTCTACACACCTATACTCAAACACTACAACTGGGCTCCTCCATTCCGCGCTACACTCCCTGTCGTGATATTCTTCTTTCTCTCAAACGTATTCCTCGTCGTAGCCCCACTCATCCCTCCTCCACCGGGTGGAGCGGTGTACCAGGATCTACCATACTGGGTGCGTCACATATTGCTATTCATGTATCTGGAATCTGCTAACATACCGAATCCTCGTTGCAGTTGCACGTCGTGATCGCCCTTGGAGTGTTTGCACTCGGCGGGCTGTACTGGCTTGTCTGGGCGCGTATCCTACCTCGCTTCGGAGGTTATACATTAGAGAGACAGTGGGTGGATCAGGACGATGGGGTGTCACGGAGTGTTTTCA
This sequence comes from Baeospora myosura, assembly GCA_001179705.1. Classification (NCBI taxonomy): domain Eukaryota; kingdom Fungi; phylum Basidiomycota; class Agaricomycetes; order Agaricales; genus Baeospora; species Baeospora myosura. The sequence goes on along the minus strand of CEMG01182414.1, from coordinate 17,170 downwards.
ATAAGAAGTATCTATAGACTACGTATCATTTTCCATGTATTTTGTTAGATTTGCTTTGGAGTGTACATAACGCTTATAATTCGGGTTCTTGGGCCCTCGTGCAGTCATCTTCTATATTGCCCTTTTTTGTGTTGCTCTTCTGAGTAGAAAGAGCACGTCTCGGATCGATCACGACTGCTCTCCATGACAGTCCATGTCATGGTAAATCGAAAGGCTGGAGGTTAGCCGTGGGAAACACCAAGGAGAATGGCAAACAGCAGTACAACCCAAGTACAGCCACCATACTGGTCCCAGGCAGGCACGTGTCCACAAGGTTCAAACTTCGCCGAAAGCTTCACCAGCACCTGCACCACACCCTGCCACACAGCGTCAGGACTCAGGACGTCGACAGAACTGTTCCTCAGACTCCTAAACACACCATTACCATCGCTCTTGTCTTCCTGATGTCTCCGCGTAGGCCTCGCTATCATGAATAGAATTCTAACAGAAGACTTGAGTAAGCGCAATTGTTCCTGGGCAGAAGTTAAGATGTTGTAAGTGCTGTCATTAATCTCGGTTATTGAGGATGAGCCATCCGAGTTCCGGGACTCTACTGATACAAATAAATCAGATAGAATCCCATAGACATGCACTGGCTGACATATCGTAACCCTTGGGCCTGATCGTCTTGTCAATTGGCTTACGATTCGTCAACGATTCGTGATGGTGAATGTCGACAGCTTCCAGAAGCTCGACCTCATGTTTTTGGAAATCATGTAGGTACGTTCTGGTCCGTGGCGCACTCTCCCATTGTTCTAGCTGACACATTGACAGGCATAGTTGGCACAGCCCACCCCGGAAAATCGTGCAGAATGGAACACATGCGCAGGCGAAGTAAATTACCGTCATATCATGGTCATAATACCCACGACCAAGCCACGAGGCTGCTCACTTGGTCTGAGGCAGGAACCATACGAAAACTGGTCCGACCGAAGATACTGTTCATCTCACGCATTCTGCCAGCTTCTTCATTGTCACAAAGTTCCTGCAGGGAGCCTCGTAAATCTATATCTATCAAGGCCTTCACCCAAGTTCACCCACCGCGGTTCCGTAAACGCTAAGCCACGACGTTGCTAAATTGGCATAACGGCATCTTTGACATATGGTGCTTCTGTCTTTTCTCCAGTAACCCAGCTTCTCCCGGCGCGAAGAAAAAAAATTTTGTCCCCGGTTTTTTTATCCTATTGCGTCTTCATCTTGACTCAGGACTCTCGGGTATTGCTGCCTTGATACGCCAACTTTGTATCCTGCGGGGAAGACAAAGCTGCGGGTCGTTCTAGAATCTGGTCTTCGCTTCGTTCAGGCAATCAAAAGCGGGAGATGCTTGATGCTCCACAATGGTCAATCATACCATATCCGTTATCCATCGTACCGCAAATCCCAGAAAACAATCGATCTACGCACAAGTTCTGGCAAGATTCTGCGGAAGTATCGCGGCTGTGCCGCCTGAACCTGCCTGAACCCATCGATGTCCCAGAATCAAAGCATTCCTCATGTTCCTTATGCTGTGTCTGCTTGCTTTCCTATGGGGTGACCCTGAACACCTATCTCTGCCACCGCCGACAGCTTTCTATAAAGCTTGTACCTCCAGTTGGGTGGTTGGTGTTTGCCTTCGTGGCACTCTCGATCGCCTAAATTTCCAAAAACCATTTAAAACCAAAACGCCATCATATATAATTGCTCATGATCTTTCAGACGATCAGTAATGGTTTCCGATGGCTAAAGACCGTCGTTATTGAAACCTTCACCACCAAATTACCCGAAACCCATCCTATCGGGGAGCTTCAGACGCACCTTGATGTTGAGCACCCCCAAGCGCCATCTCCAGCGTACACATCCTACGTGATGGGACTGAGACGCGTGGGGCGTGTTCTAATTCACCCTTTCGTGTCACTCTCCGCCCGTATTTCCACGCCACCCGGACATACCGAGGGATCTATGGGTGCCAGCCATCATCTGGAGCCCATTAATTCTGGCAATCCCGATGATCTCGAGGCCAACCAGCCTCAAGCGCCGGCGATGGACGTTGGTAGACCGCGCATTGGTATGTTTATAGCTCATCATCATCCAATGATCTTGTTCTCATCGATGCTCAATCAGTCCCACCCCTTCCGTCCATCCAAGAATGGGCCAGCCGTGCGTTCTACCTTTTTAGCCTGAGGATTCGCGGGCTATGGTGTGAGAGGGATGCGGATGCGGCTGATACTACTAGGGCGGAACAGCGGCCGTTTGGGAGGAAGTCGAGGGTGGTGCAGGGAGCCGTTCTGGTGATGACAGTCATGTCCTGCTACTTGGCTTTCGCTTTCATTGCGAAGAAGGTGCGGAAGTGAGTGTCGGTCGGTCCACTTGTTTGTAGCTTATGGAGTATGTAGTGGTAGCTTTCCATGTTTTTCTGCTTTCATTGCTTTCGACGCTGTCGTTTTGTAGCTTACATACCCCCAGTTAACTGTACCTCTTCACCGTTTTTCGTACAACTACACATACATGTATTTCATAATAGTAGAGGACAGTAATTCAGGGTGTCATATCGAGATGTTACGAATCTTAAAGATGAGTGCGACGCCAGATAGGGGCGATCACATAGCCCCGGCGGCACTCGCAATGTTGTGATCGCACGTCGACGTCCACTGTCCGCATCCTTTCAACATGCCTTCATGTCAGTCAATTCCCTCCCGGGATGAAGCAAATTTGCTCACATATAATCGCTAGTCGCAGAGCTCAAGGAGAAGGCGACGAAAGCTAAGGATGCTGGTGTCAATAAATACCAGAATACTCGAGACAGGCATACCAGGTGCACACTTCACTGTTTCTCTCTCTGTCTCTCTCTCTTTCAAGTTCTCTCAATAACGAAGCTGATCATGTATATCTTTATCGTCCCATCCAGTGTACCACTGAAGAAGACCAACTGGGACCCATATAACAAAAGCCCACCTCCTCCCCCGCCTGCTCCTCGCCTCAATACAAGTACTCGACCATCTGCATCTTCTCCACTTCCTCCACCTCCTAATCGATCACAATCATCTGCATCATCAGCTTATAGCAATGTCAGTAGTCCACCACCACCACCAAACCGCTTCTCACCTAGTTCAACCGGTGGCCCTCCGCCCGTCGTGCGCTCGACACGACCTTCGATCCCTGCATCTCAGTCTTCTCAGACCGCGGGTCAGGCATTGTTCAATGCGAATACAAAGTCTGCACCGCCTCGGCCACCTGTGCGGGGGTCTCAGCGCCAGAACTTCAACGGGGACGAGGAGATTGACTGGGGGAACCTTACACCGGAGGATAAAGAGGTGTTCTTTGGATGGCTAGATGAGTTCTTTGAGAGGTATTATAATGTGCCGCCGCCGAGGTCGTAGCAGTGGTAAGTCTACGCCACATCACAATCCTCAATCGTTCTCATTTGAAACTAGATATCGTTCCAAGCTCGAGTTCACCTCACACTGGGGCCAGTCTTCACTGAGTCTCACTGTGGTTGCACTGGCTCATCAGTACCGGCTGATCCACTCCCCGCGAAGAGTGAGGGTAGGGATACGACACAGTTGTATGTAATGTAATTCAGTGTAACGAATGCTATACGTATCTAAGTACCAGATCTTCGACATTCCGGAGGCGCCGACTCTGCAGTGCAGTGCGCGACACCGCCCTATTCAAGGATCANNNGATCACGGTCCGCACCCATCGAAGTCTTTCAATCAGTAGTCTTCATCGGTCGACTGACAGTCGAAAAGATCCTCCTTCAGTACGAACGATCCAACTCGCTTGCCGTGTCACAGATCTGAACGAGCACAGCCCCCAACTAATGCGGGGCGTCTGATCAGGAATGATTAGATCTAAGATACATACAATACAACGGAGAAAAACCCTCCAAGTCCCTATGCGAAATGAACACCGATGTCGTGGAACGCAGATAGCAATCTAGAGGTGGAAGAACAGATGTCAGAGAAAGGACACACGGATAAAACAAATCACTCACTTGAGCAGATCATCTACGCTCATTTTTGCTGCGCGATTCTGTGCGTTGCCAGTCTCCTCCAAGACAGCTTCGAGTTTGGCTTTCATGTCAACGTTGTCTTCGATAATCTGTATCATCGGTCAGTCTTCTGTTCAAGCGAGCACGTATGAAAGAGAGACGAACATGACCCGTCTCTGAACACCACGTCCTCCAATTCTTCTCCAGCATCTCTGTAACTCCCTTCGCCATGAAATTTCCATGACATGTCTTATTCCGCCGACTGAACAAGATCCTCCCCAGCCCATCGAACTCTTCAAACCGGACAGGAGGTGGTGGGTCCTTCGGTGCCAGTCTCACGACACTGCTCTCCACCATCGGCGCCGGTCGGAAGTTATTCTTGCCTACGTTCATTGCCATGTTGACATCGGCGTAGAGCTGTACATTCGCAGACAATCGCGACCAGAGGGTGGTCCCGGGGCGTGCGACAAGACGGAGAGCAAATTCGCGTTGAAACATCAGGATGCAGACGCGGGGGAGCGGTCGGTGGGATAGGAGTCTGAAGACGAGCGGCGAAGAGATTTGGTAGGGTGTATTGGAGATGCAGACGTCGAAGTACGGAAGTTCGGCTTTGACGAAATCACCGATAATGAGGGAGAGTTTGCGTTGTTCTGGTCTGTGCGGGTGAAGGTTAGTATCTTGAGGGATGCGTAGATGGAAGGAGCCGGACGTACTTTCCCTGAACACGTTTTGTCAGTTCTGCAGCCATCCGAGGGTCCATCTCCACTGCAGTGCAGTGCTTCGCTTTTTCCAGTATTCGGACCGTCAAATTTCCTGTACCAGGACCGACTTCCAGTACTACATCCGTTGGTCGTAGATTAGCCTGCTCGTTCCATTAGACCAGAAGCAAACGATATGCATAAGATGTATACCTTGTCTACAATACTATTCTCATGATAAGCCCAAGTATAACAATTTATCGATTGACATACCTACTCTTGAGCTATTTGTGGATTCTTCAGGATATGCTGGCCGAATCTCTCTGTATTGAATATAGGATTTCTCGCCGCCGACGAGTCGCCTCCATTTGATTTATCTTTCGAGGACGATGCCTTTGCCGATGGCTGGTGAGCCCGCGAAAAGCGATCTGTGGTCGCTCGGGGCATGGCGAAATGAGGTGGTGGTGATTGGAGAGGAGAAAATTTGGCCGCTGACATAAGCAGCGCGGGCAAAACCGTGAAATCCCAAAGTTTGATTTCTCCCCCGTACATTATTTCTTTCGAAACTTGACTTTGCTGGCGATGGTCTCTCGTATAGTGCTCAGCAGGGCCCTTAGATCCGCAGCACGTAGTCCAGTGAGTAATTGAACCGAATATTCCGGATTTAAAATGACTGACGACGTTGCAGCGACTCGTACGGACGTTCGCAACGGTTCGGGACCTTCCTGGACCCTTTACAGAAATCTCTACCCTTGCGAATGGTCTCACAGTAGCTACAGAGGCTCAGCCTCAGGCGCAGACTGCCACGGTTGGTGTGTGGATTGACGCTGGTTCCCGTGCGGAGACGGACAAAACCAACGGCACAGCGCACTTCCTGGAACACATGGCGTTCAAGGGGACCGGCAAACGGACACAGCACTCTCTGGAGCTGGAGGTAGAGAACATTGGCGCACACTTGAACGCGTATACATCAAGAGAGCAGACCGTGTACTATGCAAAGAGCTTCAGGAAGGACGTCCCAGCCGCCGTAGACATCATCAGCGACATCCTGCAGAACTCGAAGCTCGACGGAGCTGCCATCGAGCGCGAGCGTGATGTGATCCTGAGGGAACAGCAGGAGGTTGATAAGCAGTTGGAGGAGGTCGTTTTTGACCACTTGCATGCTATCGCTTTCCAAGGTGGGCCTCATACACGTCACTCACAATGACGAGATAACTGACCTTGTCACCTAGGCCAACCCCTGGGTCGCACCATCCTCGGCCCCAAGGCCAACATCCTCTCCATCCAGCGTGATGACCTCTCCTCCTATATCAAAACCAACTACACCGCCGACCGCATGGTCCTTGTCGGCACAGGCGGCGTCGAGCACTCCGAGCTCGTCAAGCTTGCCGAGAAGCACTTCTCCTCCCTCCCCGTCTCCGCCAACCCCATCCCCCTCGGCCGCCTCGCGCACACCAAGCCCACCTTTGTCGGGTCAGAGGTGCGCATCCGCGACGACGACGTCCCCACCGCGAACATCGCCATCGCCGTCGAGGGTGTCGGCTGGAGCTCTCCAGATTACTTCCCCATGATGGTCATGCAGAGCATCTTCGGGAACTGGGATCGTAGCCTCGGTGCCTCGCCCCTTCTTTCGTCCCGCCTCTCACATATCATTTCGTCGAACAACCTCGCGAACTCGTTCATGTCGTTCTCGACGTCGTACTCCGACACCGGGCTTTGGGGAATCTACATCGTTACCGAGAACCTTGTGAACTTGGATGATGTCATGCATATGACCTTGAAGGAGTGGACGCGGATGAGCATTGCACCTACAGAGGTTGAGGTGGAGAGGGCTAAGAGCCAGCTGAAGGCTGGCCTCTTGTTGAGCCTGGATGGGTCGACGGCTGTTGCTGAGGATATTGGGCGCCAGCTTGTTACCAGCGGGAGGAGAATGACCCCTGCCCAGATTGAGAACGCTGTCGATGCTGTGACCGTGGAGGAGATCAAGCGGGTTGCGCAGAAGTACCTCTGGGATAAGGACGTGAGTTTTCTCGAGTTTTTTCCAGGCGAACTTTGTCTCATGGTATCGTTTTTCATATCACAGATTGCTATCGCAGCTCTCGGAAGCATTGACGGTCTGTTGGACTACAACCGTATCCGTGCGGATATGTCTTCTATGTCATACTAGATGCGACGCGTTGATGACCCAAAATATTATTCATTCATTCACTGCTCGCGCTACTTGACATTTGGRCGCCAAGTCATYACCGCCGCGATCGAAGCATGAGCCATGCCAACTTCGATGCCTAATTGTCAGAGGCCTGGGACATGTAGGTAGATGTCAGCTTCACATTGCAACCTTCACGAGAGCTCTCCGTTGGCTACGCTGAGCTGTGAGAGATTACCGGTT
>CEMG01182413.1:10949-24260 GCA_001179705.1 Baeospora myosura | reverse complement strand
CCGGGGCCCCCGAGCGAGGAAATATGCAAGTCATGAATAGACTCAGAGGGATCCTACAGATGTTCAGGTGCGGTGGTAGAGTCGCTTTCAATCCCTTTACTGCTGCGACATGAGCCACAGTGCTGGTGTCGACCCCGAGGACTGTTATGATTAAGAATTATATTGTCCCTCAACAGGACCAGGCAGGTAAGGATGTACTCATCCATGCGAGTGGTCAGGTCTCCATGGTCAAAAGCCGACATCGATCGGGCTGTAACATGTATTCACCTTAATTAAAGCATACATCCCCGCAGGGGACTTGTTACCTTCGTCGTCGTCAGGCCAGTTTCCACGTCCAGACAACGTTAACGGAAACCCCGACTATACTTACACAACACAAGTTTGAGGTCGTCTTGCAGGATATTCCCAATGAGACCGTCCCCGTCCCGTCATCGTCATCTTGACACCTCTCCACATGCTACTTCGCGGCACCAGATGCGTTATTCCGAGTGGGATTGAAGATACCATATTTGAAGTAAACCCACGCCGTTACGTGAACCGATCGACGACAAGCGCCCTCGCGTCGCGACGGCGGTAAGCCCGATACGCGATAGCTCATCTAGATACCATCATCATCATCGGGGACAATGCAAGCGCTCAATTGACTCCATGCGTCACTGCCTCAGCTGCAGCACATCGAGATACTGGCCTATGTATAAAGCAGTGGCCAGCGCCGTAATCGGGCCGGCTTGTTATTGTATGCGCAGTAGGATGTCAATGCCAGCACCAGCGCTGTGGTATGTATTGAATGCGATATGGAAGCTAGAAGACGTACGTACTTGTAGGAATGGAGTTGGAATGGAGGGTCTGCGGACATGCGACGTGTCACACACCCGACACGGACTCCAGGGGTCGACGGGGCTGAGTATGGGGGAACGCTTCGGGTCGCGTTCTATCGAAGCTACTACGGTCGGGCATGGACGCTAACTTCAAGTAAGCAAGGTGTGGTGTTAGGTAGAGAATCCGAAGTGCTACATGCTAATCTACACTGCTGACAGGAGTCAGGCACGTTCTTCGTTTCATCCCGTTGTTTGAAGTGGTAAGGATTGACGAGTTTGACCGGCCGCAAACCTTAGTTGATGAAAGAAACTTCTAACTGACTGGCCCAGGCGGAGTGGCGGCGTTTCAGCTGGCCTGCAGGGAGGTAGACTACTTGACACGACTCGGAGGTCATATGCACTACACAACTGATGATGAAAATTCCAGAGTCCGTGAAACAAAGACTATGACTACTAGTGACTAGTGGAGATTGAGTAAGAAAGCGATTTAACAGAAAGCATATCGACAGCGAGAACAGAAAATAGCAGATCATATATAGTGATTCGTGAATGTCCCGTGGATTCCTGTGTCATCCGGTCCATGATATGAAAATCCCCAGCCGAATACTGATAAGATTCCTCCGTGAGGTCCACATACTCATATTCCAGCACAGAATTGATACTGCCACTTACACAGTGGCACCACTCTCACTCTCAGTTGTACTCATCTCCTCCGCTTCCTTCCTCCGTCGGCGCTACCGGAAAGGTCTAAGGTACTTGGGAGGGATCCATGACCGGAAAATCCCGCCTTCGTACACTCTGAGCAGTACCAAGTTTCCGGCAGGGGGCTTTTGACGCCGACGCATGTAATATGGAACTAGAGAGAAGAGAAGGATAAGATAATGAGTTCATTTCGTTTGATGTGTATTGAGATGTCGTGGATGACGAAAACGAAAACAAAAACCCAAGAACAAAAGAGTTTGAAAAAGCAACTGGTCGTAACGAACAGTAGCCACGAAGAGATATCCACGAGCCTCGAGAAGCCATCCGTGGTAAAGACGGATGCAGCGCAGTCGGGCGATGCACTGTTTTTCAGATCAATCGTAGCAAGACCGAGGACCATCAAAGACGACTACAAGTAGGCTGATCTGGATCGCCAAATACACCAATATCAGGCTTATTGTCAACAAGTGAGCGAATGCTATACATCCGTTTCCCTTGCGACGCTCAAGCTGAGGCATAAGATGATATAGCCGGGAGGAAACACGTTCAAAGAATGACTGAAAGACTGAAATTACACAGAGCGAAATGTAGGACTCACCCATTGATACTGACAAGCAGGATTATCACATCCAATCATCTAAACATGGCAGAACAGGAAAAGATCAGTGAGTGCTCGTTAAAAAAATATAGAAAAGCACAGAGATGCAGAGAAATGCCCAACACCTTTACGGCAAGGCGTATTCCAGACGATGCAAATCAGGTTCACAGAAAAATATTCTGAACGACAACGGCGTCCGAGACACCCAGAACAAGGAACAAAGGGGTGCAGTCGTATCCAGGATGACCGATGGCCTGTGAACAGATACTTCTCTGTTCTATGTGGGTAGTAAGCGGCGCTTTGATAGGGAATAAATGGAGAGCACCCGCAGGAGATTGATCAAGCAAAGAAAAGCTGAACGCCACACTCACATCCCCATAACTCATCTTGTGGCAGAAACAATATAACGTCTTATCTTCTTCCTCTTCTTCGGGGTTGCCTTCTGCATCTGCATCGGCGTCGGCGTCCGTCATCCCGTCGTTGTCAAAATCGTCTCTATCGAAGACGGATTCGAGGCGAGACGCGTGTCGAAGACGAGATCGCGAACTCGTACCAGTACGTGCCGAACCGCGGGGAGTGGAAGAGCGCTTGCGCTGATACACTGCTCCCGGGGGATGACTGGCACTGGGAAGGGAAGGAAGAGACAAAGAAATTACGGGAGGGCCATTTCCACTTGGAGCAGGGGATGATCGCATGGATATCGTTGAACTATTTGTTCCCAGACGACGTTCTGGTGTAGTCATAGATATATGTGGTTAGATAGAAGCTCCACGAGGTTGAATGTACGAGGCTTACTCTTGTTGCTTGCTTTAGTTGCCGCATCCTCCACGGATTCGAAGGCATTTCTTAAACTGTCAGTCACCTGCTTCGTCTGAGCATAGCCGTCTCCGTTGCTGAGTCCAGTGACGACAGCAGCCTGGCGCTTATGACCTCCACCGAAGGCAGGCAGAACGTACTTGGTAGCCTCTTCCGGAAGAGCATCTCCCTGGAGTACCCTTACTTTCGTCAGATCGGCATCCAGGCGAGCTTTAGTGCGGGATAGGAGCTGTATCACCCGATGTGCTAGGATGATTTTCTCGGTGGAAAGCTCATCAATCTCAGCATAAGAAGATGATATCCTGATGGGAAGATTGGCTTTCGACGGCGAAAGGCCGTTTGTACCAGGATTCGGAGAGTCATTGCGGCTGGAGTGTCTGATGTATCTTGCCGTATCCTTTGTGATTTCTTGATTTAATTCTGAGGAGAAGATAAAGTAAGCAACATGCTGAAGAGATGCTAATTATCCGCGCAGCCTCTGCGAGCCAAAATCATAACACAGGCGCACTGATCAAAGGACAACAGGTCCGCATGTCACTTGCACAGATTGCAGATCGTAGTGTCAATCCCATTTACCAATGATAGAAATTTCATGGTCCCGAGAACTATTTACCAGAAATTGCATTGCATTGCTTCACTGACCTTGAACCCTTTCATCCTTGTGCCTGATTTCCCCAAGTAGATGCTGGACCTCTTGTGGAAGGTTATCGAGACCTGTGAATCAAAAGAGAAGGTGAAGACGTCAATGTGCTGACCGCAATGATAAATGCGTTGTAGTCGTAGTTTGACACGTGAAGGTACACATGTCATTGTCTAGCTCGTAGAGTACCATGCCGCCACAGAACGGAGCCATAACGGAGCGGTCTTGACTATGGGAGTCAGACGAAATCTGTAGCATTTGACATGCTCAACAACCGCAACCGATCCATGTGCGGAACAAGTTCGGTACGAATGGACATGCCAGGGCCAGCAGATGTAGCGCCGGTTGCGGACATGAAACAGTCACAAAACAGAGGTTTCGATAGATCCAACTTGGAGATCGCCACTGGTGGCCATCAAAAAGCATCCGAAACGAGTGGCTTTGCACATCGGCCTCGTGGAAGGAAGATAGAATGCAGGTGAAGACGACGCAGGACTCACTGGAGATAAATTCGGAAGCTATGTTCGCAGCCTCCTCGAAATTCTGGGAAGAGAAGCTCATTCTCTTCCAGATACGTTACAAGTATCGATCGAGCTCGAAGATGGGTGGAAAGATGAAAGCGCCGTTACACGGAGGTTCGTCATCATTGACCGGGACCGTGNNNCGTGGGACCATGATCTGCCGAAAAACATAGGGGCCACCCAGTTAGCCCCAGATTCAAACTTTTCTATGAAACCCCTCATGCAAAGCGCTTAAGCACTGGCAGTGGCGGGCAACAACGTCCTAGTAAAGCAGCAGAACACTTTCCAGGTAGCACTAGGGTACTACCAAAAAATCTTTGTTGCTCTCCGACTGCTCAGTGGCATTGACCTTGAACGTTTGCCAGGCCGGCCGGAATCAATTTCGACAACGGAAGCATTTTTCGCGGAATCAAACAGGATACGACTGAGAAAGGAAGGGAAGGTTGTCTCTGTAGGCATCCACAGCTTTCAGGCGTCATAAATTTCACAAGCAGCCCTAGGGGGCGCACTGGCATCCGCCGTCTACAATTGTCTTGGTCAGGCCCTAGAGGTTGAACGGCATTCCAGTTCGTATCTCTACACAGCGATGGTGTCGAGCATGCCAAAAATCGGACTACTTATCTTATTGTACGTATTGGTGACGGAAGTACGCTGAAAAATTCCTCGAGCTTGAGGTAGTAGGTCGGTCGGTAGAAGATTGCGAAGCGCCAAACCATATTATCATCATGGGACGAGTCGCTGAGATTCAGAGTAATATAATTCTGCCCGTGACGTTGTGTAATGAAAGTAGATTGACAACGTTTCGAACAGCGGTACCATTGTCAATGTCAGCGAGTTTGCGCTTAGAGGCAATAATACGTGCGCAACTCAAAGCACCTTCGTCTCCTTCCTTCCTGGCAGGCACTATGACGCTTGGCTGGACGGTAGTGTAGGATTCTCAGAAGTGAGGATTAGGGTTATGATTACATCGAAGGACCATTGCCGTGCAAGGGCGCAAACAGTTTCCATAAAGCGAGGTGTTATGGGCGTAATGTTGCAAATATCAATCCAGGCAAGCGCATGGGGCTTCTGGGATTCTTGTCAATGCCATTTGTTCGATTACAAGACCCCGGGAACATGAACTATCTGGACCCAGTCTATTGAAAGTCGGACGTCGTGAGAGTCGGACAATCCTAGCCATTGCGGGATCGGTAATTCCCACCATGGATACTTGACTCGAGTAAATACAACTGATGGAGAGTTGCTAGAAAACAATCCAAGATAATGCCCGCACTCAGATGAGTGGAAACGAGTTATATATATGCAAACAGATGGAGATGCATCAGCAGCTTACCAGACAGTCGACAATCGTTGTTCACTCCTGAAGTTGGGTTCGGATGGCTATGCCTGTCAGCATTTCCCGAAAATGTCCCGGAAGCTCTCAGGATACGGATCGAGATCACCACTCTCACCGTGCACCCATAACCCCAAAGAGTTCAGCAACAGGTGAGCAACCAAGCAGAACGGGCAACGTGGAACGATGAGCGGAGTTGACACCGCGGCTAGTTTGCTTCGAAACTCGGGATATGCATGTGCTCAAGACAGTAACAGTGGATTCGGAGATAAGTAGTGGTCTATCCATTGGCAATCTCCACCATGACGAGTACAGTGGTATGTGTCAAGAGACACAATGGAACAGTGGAGTAGAATCGCGACTGACCATAGGCTTAAGCGCTAGCCTCGGCCTCGAGCGTGAACATGGAGTGTGTCCATAGTCCACCATCCGGATCAGGAGCTTGATAGAGTGACCATATTTGAGCAAAGAGGTCCGAAACAGAGTGTTCTACAAGTAAATGGAGATAAGCAATCTCCAAAGCTGATGATGTCGATTGACAGCTTCAGTATGTACCAGGTGTTGAGTACGTTCTATTTGTAGAGACGTTTTGACTTGGGGTGTGGCAGGTCGGAATTATTCTTTTGAGAGTCGGAGAACTGCGGTATGAGCGAGGAACCAACAACGCACAGAAAGTTACATCCAAGAGAACTCGGGGAGAGCAGAGCCTGAATAGATCAAGGAGTCCATGTGGCGGTGACAAAACCGTGAAGCGAAACAGGTCCTTACCGACATTCCCAAGATGACACAGGGTACAGAAGTCTACTATAATGGGTGAAAAGTTAGCAAACACTTGGAAGAGCCTTCTATCAGGGGTACTGGGATGGGAGTCATGATAGTTTCCGCCCTGTTTGAGATATGTAGTCCGGGTAAACCTGCAGATTATCTCAAGATATCGTCGTCCAAGCGCAGAAGGATGACAGGACCTAATGACCATCGAAGTATTTAGTAACCTCCTGTAAGTTTGACAGACTGTGAATGTAAACTACAACCTCAAGATAGGGGAGTGCGGAATTCACAGAACTTCCCTGTCCAATCCGTGTCGTGGTCGTGATGCTGGCATGGAAGTCAGATTAACGACGAGACATATACAAGTTGTAACTTACTTGTTGTCAACATCTCGCGTGTGAGCTGGTACGGAGATTGTCTGCGTGGCCCGCCGATCTGGTCCTGTTGGCTGTCTGGCAAAGTCTTGAGCGTCCCAGAGCCTAGATAGTAGTAAGTACTTAGAGGCGGATGGTAGGGCCCGGACCGCGACGGTCAACGATCCGGGTTCGATAGTCAGTACTTTGACATCAGCTTATATGGAATGATTTCCAAGTTCATAGATGTTATTAGAGGGGAGAGTGTTCGGATTCCTTCAAAGGCTAAAGGTCGGGCGAAGGAGGGAGAACTAGTGGACGCCTTCAAGTTGAAGGCAGAGGGAGCGTGGGCGGCGACTCGTGTTATTCAAGGAACGTACCACGTGACTGCCGAAAACGTCCTCAGCTCCCGCCATTCGCCGCCCCTCCTGGCCGATCCTCTCGCACTGCGCAGAGCAGTTCTACAGCCTGCTTGGCTCGAGAAATGTCTTTTGAGAATGCTCCTGTGTCGAAAGGTGCGCATCTTGAGGCCAGAATAAGCGACATTAACTCGACGCGTCTCCAGGTTTCATGGTGGCTATCGCCCTGACATCCATTCTTGTTGGTGTCTTCGATGTCAAGCATTACTTCCATCTTCAAGTGAGTGCAAGTTATGCTACGGCTTGATGACTTTCTCAAGGCTTCCTCCGATAGCTTATACCCCACATGTCGAGGCATCATCAGGTACAGTCCTATCACCAGCTACCTTCACCAGAAAAGTCGCTCAGTAGTTTTAGTATTGGCGACTGGCGGCCCACCATTTGACCTTCTCGAACTCGACTGATCTATTCCTATCTGAACTTCTCATGTACAACATTGGTGTGCAGATTGAACGCCAATTTGGGAGCTTAAAATTTGCGGTAAGCTTCAAGACGTCTCACGGGGAATGTCAAGGACCAAACATTCTTCGCTAGTCTTTTGCTGTGGTCTCCACGCTGCTCTCTACAACCTTCAACTTCCTCGCTTTGATTTTCTTCCATCGTCTTGGCCTCAACTTCATTCCCTCTGGCCCCGCAGCTCTGATCTTCAGCATCATCTACCAGTACTCTCGAATCGTTCCGTCAGTGTATAGCTTTCGAGTTTTCGGTGTCCCCCTAAACAACAAGAGCTTCAACTATGTCCTGGCTCTGCAGGTGCGCGCAATGATATTTCGATGTAGCCTTGCTTTAACTCGGTTATCTAGCTAGCCATTAGCCATCTCCCAGGATCAGGCGTAGCCGCGATCGTTGGTGTCTTAACGGGCCAAATATATCGCTCGGACTTGACCAATTTCAAAGGATATCGACTTCCTCCGTCTATTGTTCGCTTTTCGAATCTTGTTCTACGTCGTTTGGTTGGATCGACTCGTGCTCCGCGACGCACAAATCGTGCTTTCCCAGACGCATCCAGGACTAGTTCTGTTCAAGCTAACGCTGCTCCTCTGCAGAACGACGAGGTTATTACCACCGCCAGGACACCGACTCCTTCAGGCGGTGGGGCAACTTCGAGAGTCCGCCCTCCTCCACAGGACCCCTCTGCCGAGACTGGGGCGTCGGTAGTGCGTGAATGGGTGAACGAATTAACGGGTAGAACCGACCGAGCCAACGCAGGGATCCGAATTCCCCCCGATACTGAGGTCACTCACTTGACGAACATGTTTCCTGATATACCTCGTGAAACGGTTGTTGGAGCCCTACAAAGGAGGTGCGTGTCAAGTCCTTACCCCCTCAAACAAGATGCTCAGGCACATACAACTAACCCCCCTGATCATCAGCCCAAACATCGAAGCAGCCGTCGAGACGCTTCTCAGCTCACAGAGATAAAAAGGCACCGCACAGGATGATCGAATAGAAGTCTGATTTACAGGACACGAGTAGAGAGCGTCTAGTATGAAGTCTCACTTGTATTTTGGCGCCGATGCAATGTACCTGCCACGTTTAATCATCCGCTACACCACTTCGCCCCGCTTAGGCGCCTATTTCCACCTGGTCATCCTCAAAGCCCTCCGCTTCTTCATCCTCTCCAGCAAAAGTCGAAAGGGGAACAGCGTACAGGCGGATCACCGGCTGAAAAGATATAAAAATTAATATGATGGACCAAAGATGGAAGGGTGGCAGGATTCTCGATCCTTTGCACCTCGGTGATCAAAGAACGTACCTTATTGGGATCCTTAACCAAGACATACTTGCCCTCCGGCATCTTCATGCACATGTCAGTGACAGTCCTGACGATTCCCCATCCATTGGCCAACGACACGTTGAGCTGAGCTGCGAAATCAGTGGGACGCATGGACGCAGTGCTCAGGATGACATGGCGTGTATTATCTCGAGGATTGGCACGGGAGATATATCTGGGTAAATATGAGATGTTTCAGTTGGGTTCCACATAGAAGCAAGATGGAGGATATGGGGAAGGAAGTGGAATCAGGAATAGGATGTTGACGTGAGAGAGAGATCGAAATAAAATTGATACACACCCGATCTTCATCGTATCTGCGCCTGCCAAAACACTCTGGACAGCCCATTTAGCCAGTTTACAGCTGTTGTTCTTCATCTCAGTCGCAACAACAGCACCCCGCTGAGAGTCCAGCTTGGAGCGCCAGTCAGGAGCACCACCAGCGCCAGGCGCTCGAGGATCAAACTCGTTGAGAGCGCGGATTGTGACCAACCCGTTACCGTCACGGGGATTTCCTTGACCGGGAGTGTAAGCATCAACTTCAGTCCGGACGCAAATTTTTACGTCCTCGTCCTCAGTGATGCCGAGGTCGAACAGGCGATACCTGTAACCACATGAGGCCAATGGCTCAGTTTCCTCCGGGCCGTAGAAGGGATTGGGGTGAGCGAAATCAACTGCGGCAGGCGGGGGGTTTTCGACAACTGATTGGAATCCGAAATTCTGGTTGATGTATGTCGCTTCCAGCGAAAGTGAGGTAGCCGTGTTGTACGCGGGGAGCTCCGCCGCTGGCTTCTCGTTGGGGTTGTTCGGGTTTGGAGGCGTAGGATCTTGTGGGGGATCAGCAGCATTTTCGTTAACGGTCACAGTGTCAAATGGACCGCCGTCTCGTTTGTCGAAGAAGAGGTTGTTGCCTTCGCGAAGGATGACAATGTCCCAGGGATAAACGGATCTGGGTGCGCACATGAGCACACTGAGAATGATATCGGTCGTATACACTGTCGCAGTATTTTTGCTGGCGAACTGAAGAGATATGAGTGAGATTAAAAATGCTTATTCCCTATAATGCTACTCACCTGCTGTATGACTGGATCATCAGATGTTGTGGTGTTGTACCTGATACGGTCCACGAGTTGTAGTGGTCGTTCGGTTTTTGTGGTGACACGATCATAGGTCTTGTCGTAAGCGAACAAACGACCATACGTGTCGCTGCCGATTATCATTACGGTGTGAGTTGCAGTATCTGGTATAAACAAATACGACTTACAGATCTTCTGGCTCGTCCACCTCCAGTCTCAGTTTCGAAAGACGATGGAACTCGATCTCTTCGAGCATGGACCATTGTGGAGAAATCACGACGGAGGATTCACGGGTCCGCGTGTTCTGCACAAAATAAAGATGATTAAACGAAGAAGGTCTACGATGATGAAAAACATACCTTTTCCCAATCCCTCCAACCTCTACGACCGCCGCGCTGGTTGGCCCCCCCTCTAGGAGTAAAGCCGCCACGACCACCACGCTGCGGTGCCCCTCTGGCGTTCCAGGGAGCACCTCTACCAGCACCCCGCCCACGAGCAAACGCACCACCCCTGCGAGGAGGTGCTGCTTTATTGTCGACAAGCGAGAAAGAAGACTCGTCTTCGACGTGGAAATAGGTGAAAGCGCTGGCGGTTCCGCTGCCAAAAGCTTGGGTCCTGTCCCTTCCACGACCCCCAGGTCCTCCCCCACGAGTGTTTTGTGTGGGTGGGAGACCAACGGCAGACTGTCGGTTGTCTTGAGTAGTCTCATTCCAGTCCGCAAATCGCCCAAGCTTATCAGATTTTGAGTATGGGGCATACGGGATATCTTTGAACTTGAATTGTTCTGGCAGGTTTGAGGAAGAGGGTCCCCAACCGCCGTCAGGGCTGTCGTGAATGGGTGGTAGCGAAAACGAAGCCATGGTCGATGTGGTCGAGACAAGGCGAAAAATTTCGAGTACCGAATACGACCGTGGGAACTTGGACATCTACTACGTCTCAAACCACCATGAAGTACGCTCAGTCGCCTGGACCATCTTGCACAGTTACTGACCTTTGATCTTGTTTCTTCAGTGTCGTGAAGGAAATCCACAGTATCAATGAAGCTGAGCTCAAATTGGGCCTGTCTGGTGCTTCATGGCACGACGAGTACAAGGACTCCGCGTATATCTTCGTAGGCGGTCTACACTTTGACTTGACTGAAGGCGATGTTATAACCATATTCTCGCAGTGAGCCCTCTGTCTTGGACGTCTCCTGTTGCCACCTTTTTGATGGTCTCATAGATATGGCGAAGTCATGGACGTGAACCTGCCTCGTGACAAAGAGACAGGGAAGACTAAGGGCTTTGGGTTCGTCATGTATGAGGACCAGCGTTCGACCGTACTCGCAGTCGACAATCTCAATGGTGCCAAGGTTCTCGATAAGACCCTACGTGTCGATCATGTCAAGAATTATAAGCAGCCGAGAGTCAAGGGAGAGGATGGAAACTGGGAGGATGCCGAGGACCAGAGTCTCAATGCAAGACCAGAAATGATCGGTGCGTTTCTCATTCTATATATCAAGTCACAAAAACTTAACTGATTATCACGATCTAGACGACGACGCCGCCGCGTCGGACTCCTCAGAATCATCGGGAGCGTCCATTGACCCCGAAGATCCCATGCGTGACTATCTCATATCGAAACGGAAGGAAGAGAAGGCTCTCAAAAAGTCCAAGAAATCGAAATCGAAGGGGAAGCACAAGGACGAGACGCCGGAGGAACGTCGTGCCAGAAAAGCACGGAAGAAGGAGAAGAAGGCTCGAAAACAAAAATCTAGCGGTGTGAAGGGAGTCGAGGAGCTATTGCAGTCACTCGGGGGACGTGCCGCTGGAAGAGCTCGATCACGTAGCCCTGGGAGAGAACGGCAGTACTCTAGAAGTAGGTCTCCAGATGATAACCGCCATCGCAGGGAGTCCATGAGAAGTCGCTCTCCAAATAGGGGCGATGAAACTCGGGATAGACGCTCGACGAGGCCCCCAGAAGCAGGAGATGGGAATTCGAATTACGGACGATCGAGAACGAGGGACTACCGATGACTGCTTTTCTATGTTATGTCACGGCAACGATTCTCCAGCTCTGCAGGACAATATGTACGTTAAGTGTGTACGTGTCTGTTATATCATAACACGGTCGCTTTCCGCTCAAGATCTTGTTATGTTCACATCAAGTTGCGACCAACTTGAACTAAACAATCAATAATGATGCTTTAGCAGTGCAACGCCTCCCACAGGCCATTTTCTGTGTAATACCGTCAGCGAAGCGGACTGAACTTTGAAGGAGTGCAGGGTGCCCCTCGCGAGAAGACGCCTCTTGGATATGTCCGCTTAAATCTCCTCAAAGGGGCACAAAGGTGTGTACATGTGGAAGAAACACCACACCGTCCAGAGAAGCAGCCAGTCATAAGGGAACGACAGGTTGGGGGATAAGGAGGAAAACCCGAGGCTCCGAGGTTTAGGTTCCTTCATGGCATGTACCGCCCCAGATTCCTCCTTAAATTGGTCGGATCTATCATAGAGGGCTCAGATCTAGTCGCCAAAGATTCCCTCCAAACATGTACGGCAGTAGCAATATTATTACCGTAGCATCGGCGGCGAAGGGATACTTTTAGCTACATCGTCCATGTTTGGCAAGGTGACTCTCACAGGTCATAAACAAGACGCTTGAGATAAGCTCGGCAAGTATGCAGGTGAAGCAAATCCGCCGACGACGGATTGATAGAGAATTCAATGAGCCCGCTCATTCAGATGTATATGTGGCACACAGTCGCTAGCAGTCGATCATCTTATTCTTTCCGAGCTCGATCTCACCCGAGGCYAGGGACAGAACCCCATACTGGAATCAGAACGCGGGATGGAAGTTTAGATATAGAGTAGCATCAGCACGGATATGTCAGAAATTGAACAGAGCTCAATCAGGTCGAGCGGCGGACAGAGAAGCGATAGGGATCAGGCGCCAGGATATCTGCAGAGAGCCGTGAGCATCGTGTATTGAGCGCATAGAGCGTGGCGTACCTATGAGCGGTATTAGGGTGGACGGTACGGCAGGAGCTCATGTGAGCAAGAAAAGGCCTGCTGAAACACCTAATAAATTGAGGGTCCGCAATAAGTATAACGTTAGTAGTCGGTGACGTGCGACTCGACGGGGTTTGTTCCAGAAACATATTATACGGTTATATCACAAGGATACGACCAGCTACGCGGCTCCTCGCTCGGGGAGAGATTGCATTCTGGGAATCTCGTCATGCGCAAGGCACAAGAAGCATTGCGATATGCAGGAAGAACACTGAACAGCACCCGACTACAATTGGTCGCGTATACATTCGAGAGTCGCGCCTCACATATTTAGCACATGGTCACAAAGGAATAGAGCCGTCGGAGAACATGCATGTGCAGAGCAAGATAAAGGTGACCAACGCGAGTGATCATGACTCCCGGGGAGCGGATGAAATTCAAGTCGGGTTGAATGTTAATCATAGAGCTCACGTACTAGGGTGCAGAATGTATGGTAGTGAAGA
>CEMG01182408.1:24719-35416 GCA_001179705.1 Baeospora myosura | reverse complement strand
AAACCAGCTCTAAACTTGCTCTAAACATTGTGGTCGGTCCGAGACTGACATACGGCAGGCTCTCTTCATGAGATCATGCAGTTCTCTGACTGAGTCTATACTCCTTACTTTGCTGCATAGCCAGTGGAATCACCCGATGAATCATGGTGATCTGCCAGATTAGCCGCCGACTCGGAGGCTCCGAGTCAGCGCCTCAAGTCGACTGGTGCGAGGCTCCTTACTGATGCAGAGGTTTGAGGCAAATGATGTCGTTGAATCTGCGTGCATAAGAAAGGAGTGCGGAAAATTGCAATCACCAGCCAGCTTCAATTATTCGGCGCCCAAAGTGCATACAACTCCCGGTCCGCGGGATCAAAACAAGTCAATAGCGTCGGGTCCGAGCGCACCACCGCCTTTCTCCCAAGACTGCTGGGTGTTCCTGGACTTGCGCTCTGCGTCTGCGTGTACAGATTGCGGAAGGAGGATCGGTGGGCTTCGCTTCGAAGGCGGAAGGTGCTGCCACTGGGATTGGCGGAGGGACTTTGGGAGGCTGAGGAGAATGTTGACGTGGGGGATGACTGGGAGAAAGAGAACTGGTAGAACAATAGTCAGGATACATAAGTAGGGATAGTGAGAGACTTGCGTTTCCGGCTACATGGGGACTTGATGTTGGCGTATGATCGGGATTGCCACCGGGGGTGCCAGTAGGGCTCGTGAAGCCTCCTAGAGGCGCATTAACATTCAGTCAGAAAAGCATAACCTTTAATCAATTCAACGTACTGGATGAGCTGGCAAAGGGAGAAGATGCGAAACGCGTCGGTGAGTCTGTCATGATTGTGAAAGCTAAAGCGAAATTGCGAGCGTGACGAAAAGTGACTCAGAAATCGTGATCCGTCACGTCGTGAAGTGGAACTCCAAATTGAAACCCTTGATGCTTGTCTTTGTACTTTCCTCTCAACCACCATGAACATCTTCAAGAGCTGTGAGTGTCTCGCCTCTCAAAGTCTGACGACTGCTTAAGGATACCTCTGCACAGTAATCGGGAAAGTCTGGCGTTCGTATCCGATGTTCCTGATTCGATGATCTCACCGCTAACTTATCTATCGGCAGAGGATCCCAATGCAGCGGAAGGTGCGCTATTACGCTGTTATAACGTGAAATTTTGCCCAAACCTCTCTCTACAGTTGTGAAGATCTCAACGGGACAGTTGTTTCTCGTGCGGCCGGGCAACATCCGCTCCTCCCGAGAATGCATGTATGTTAAACAAGCAGCACAATATCAACCTTTTGTCATCATATTCTCAGATACAACGATGCTATGGCCACTATTCGCCGCGTTCCCTCAGTTGAACACAATTTCGAACTGGTCATCACCAGAGTGTACGAAGAAGGCGACGAGGAACTGTTTGAAGACGAGGATGAAAGTGCGTCTTTATACGTGCCACTCTCATCTATACCTTGCTAATTCGTGCACTTTACCAGCCAATCAAGAGCGCTCTTTTCTGATTAGCGCAGAACTAGAGTTTCGCACTGGCGAGACAGACGGGGAGCCCCATTTCGTTTGGCGCGACATACAAGGTGGCCCGGACGAACAATATGAATATGTAGCCCCGGGGACCAATGCCCCCACCAAGGCTTTCTTTGAAACATGTATATACCGGGCTATGTATGAGCGCAAGTACAGAGAAAGTGCCGACAATCTCCAGGATGCCGCTTTCGAAGAGTTTATGTGGAAGTACGTGATTTGCACCCACCCACGGAAGCAACACTGACATCTGTCGTAGACCGCCTACGCCCAAGAAACCTAGACGCAAAGCGACGAAAGAGCTTTCGTCGTCATCTGTGGAGTCGTCCGCATCCGGAGCACTTAGTACAAAGGGGGATACAGAGGAAACTCCCTCTCTGAACCAAGTCGTCGTCCAACAAGAGGCCGAGCTCTACTTTTGGGATAAGGAAAAAGAAGAGTTTCATAATCATGGCATTGTCGAGGCCCAGATTGTGCAGAGGAAGGGCACCTACGACTTTTGGCTTTCTGCTGTATCCCATGGCCGTAATCTCCTGTCGCACAAGATCGCTTCAAGCATGAATCAGCGGTTGTCTGCCAAGATGTTTTCACTCACATGGAATCAGGTTACCGTCACAGACCCTTCGGACTGCAGCAGTTGGTTGTTTCGATTCACCGCAGGCCAGGAGTCCTATGATGCGTTCGTGGGCAAGTTCGCCCAGTCGTTGTGGGAAACTCTTAACCAAATTCCATGGTCAAAGGCAAAGGTATTAGATCTCTGATTCGAATTCTTACGACTCTCTAATGCAACTTTCTTTGTCTCTGTAGGCTGAGGAGCAATCTTACGTGATGAGCTCATTTAGCGAAGACGTGGAAATGGGCGAGATAGAGGACGAGGAAGAAGACGAGGAAGAGGTTCTTTCTGAGCTCGAGCCCAGCGAAGGTTTGTCCCGCCTAGTTTCTAGTTGTATGCACCTAACCTTGAGCCTCGAACAGATTCAGAAGACGAGTCAGAAGGCGAACCAGACGAAGAAGGTTTACCCCCTGCACTGAACAAAGGGGAACGAAATTCGCAGCTGACAGTCGGATACAAGGGCGACCGCTCGTATGTTGTGCGGGGGAACAATATCGGAGTCTTCAATCATTCTGGAGATAATGAAGTGAAGTATTATGCAACGATCAGCAACCTTGCAACTCCCCAAGGGAAGAGTTTCAAACCTACGAATGTGAGTGTGAACTACCGAATTTGTTGATGTCACTCTGATCAAAGGGTCGTAGGTTATGCTTCACGATCAAGACTCCAAGATGGTCATGATGAACCCCACGGATCCCAATTCGCTGTATAGCATGGATATCGAGCGCGGCAAAATTGTCGAGGAATGGAAAGTCCACGACGACATAACCGTCGACCACATCGCACCGGAGAACAAGTTTGCACAGACCACACGCGAGCAAACACTCGTCGGAACCTCGCACAACGCACTCTTCCGCATCGACCCCCGTATGTCCGGTACCAAGATGGTTGACAGCCAGTTCAAGCAATACGCCGGAAAGAACAAGTTCTCCGGCGTCACGACGACGGCATCAGGGAAACTTGCCGTGGCGAGCGAGAAGGGCGATATCAGGCTCTTTGACTCTATCGGCAAGAACGCGAAGACGGCGCTTCCGCCTCTGGGCGATCCCATTCTTGGCATTGATGTCACTGCGGACGGGCGATGGATTGTGGCGACGACGAAGACGTATCTGTTGTTGATAGACACCCTCATTGGAGAGGGTAGGTATCAGGGTAGTCTGGGCTTTGATCGCAGTTTCCCCGCTACTGCGAAGCCCATTCCACGCCGTCTTCAGCTTCGGAGCGAGCATGCCGCGTATATGAGTCATGATATCACCTTCACGCCTGCCAGGTAAGTCCCTACACCTTCATATCCGTTCGAGGTTCTGATTTTGGTGCGCAGATTCAACCAGGGCGAGGGTCAAGAGGAGAATGCCATCATTACCTCCACTGGACAATTCGTTATCGCGTGGGACTTCGCGAAAGTGAAGAGAGGACTTCTTGATCGATATGAAATCAAGAAATACGAAGATCATGTCGTGCAAGATAACTTCAAGTTTGGCGACGACAAGGAGATTGTGCGTGGCCTTTGTATTTTTTTCTTTATCGCTGTTACTCACGCCTCTCCTTTACGATAGATTGTCGCGCTGCAAAATAATGTCCTGGCGGTGAACAAGCAGTCATTGAAGAAGCCGACTAGACGGTCGCTTGGAGCAGCCCTCCAGCAAAGTCGGTCTGGCATCGTCAACAGCCCATACTAAAGTAATTTACGACACAGATATACCCCTCTGTTAACCCCCCATGACCTTCCTTCTTTTCTCCTATCTGGCGGAGTTGTCGCTGACTTGTATTTGTCACTTGGCTTAAAGTCTACTCTTATTACCACACATTCTGTACTGAATACTACGAAATTCGAACGGTGTACCAATACAAAGCTTAGATGTTCGGAGGTTTAAATACGCGGATAATAAACTTGACTTAACTGTGATGGCGGATGTTAGAGACACTCGAAAGGGATATAGAGCGAGCGACGTACGAACTAGAGCGGGGTGCCTAAAGAAGAGTACTCTGGCTTTCGATAGAAATATTCTCTGCTGCTAGTACTCTTCAGGGGATGGCCATCTCTCGAATTAACGTATCGCCCAACGCCCAGATGCCAGAGAATGCGTGGAATCATTAAGGTGAAACCCAGGCCGATTGTAGACCACAACATCGGACTCCATTTCGTGAAGTCCCATCTCTCATCCCCTAACGCCCACAGGGTAACGAAGAGGTGAAAGAAGTCGCCCGCAAGGAGCGGTGTGAGGAGGGCCGATACGAGTTTCTCCTGCAATGCAGGCTGGCCCTGGAGGTGCCGCCGCACTGCGGAGAGAACAAAGAAGTTGATGACTCCGACGAGTGCGCAAACGTGCGCGAGCTGGACGATAGTCACGAAGGTGGCCTTGGGGAGGAATGCGGGGGGTGGAGAGTCAAGGGGCCAAGGAGCCTGTCCATCGTGTGTCTGACATGGATTGAGTATAGCGCCCCCTATGGCAATGGAACGCAACTCACGGACTTCGGATCTCTGTAAAGCGCGAAGAATCAGTACCCATGTATCCCAAACGGTCTAGATGAGCCACGTACGCCAAAGCTCCCAGGAAACCAATGATACATAGGACGGGTTCGTAGGCGGCGAACAAGAAATAATAATAGTCCGGTATTGCGGAAGTATAAGACATCGGAGAGGGCTTAAGACAGGAAAGTAAGGAATGTGGGGTTGCTCTTAAAAGACCTCGCCAGATGAAACTTGGAAGACGATAGAGTTTAATGATTGGGAAGAGCGGCAGACGATAGAATAGCTAGACCAGGTGAAGATAAGCTGGGCGGCGAGAGCCATGGAACCGTAGCGGGTGGCATATTTAATGGATTTCTCAGCAACAGATGATGCCCCTGACTGTGTCACATACAATGATTCAATCGGATCCCGAATGACCCGGCCCTAAAGTCAGCCTATATGACCGCAGATCAATTTTTTCACCTCTCTTCCTTATACATATTTCGGTCCATCTTTAACCAAGGTCGGCAGGTCAAATGCTCTATCCTGTCAACCTAATGGGGAGGACCTAGACGAACAAGAGGATTATAATGCCTGGGGCTCAATGAATGACGCCCACGGAGCTTCGCTTTCTTCAAACACATCCACGCGCTAGCCCACAGCCTTATGTTCGGGATGGTCTACACTGGTCTACATAGCCGATCACTTTTCATGATTCCACTTGATAGTAAAATTAGAATACGATGTCGCATGTGGCCAAATTAGCCTCGGACAATGTCGTGCGTCGACAAATTAGCCTGGGTCAATAGTCCACAAACTAGCCTCGGACAATATGCATCATTCTCAATGTCAAGACGTAAACCATCCTTTGCTGGTCAAGTATTCCACGTACTCCGGCCGATGAGCAATAATTGATTTGTCGACGCCACGACGCCAAATGGGAAGTCCGACCTGCCCAAGTCATGATGCGTTCGATATGGCAGCAAAAGGAAGGACGCACCCAGCCCATAAAACTGTAAATTGCATCTGTAAAGGCGTTGTTGTGAGGCGTTGCTCCTCGTGTGGAAGAACGGAATATGTTCCCCAAAAGATCGGACGATATGTGAAAATTCCCTCGCTCAACTCCTGCAAATGGTGATGAGATTGGCCTCTCTAGATCTGTAAATTAGGCGACACGAACCTCGAAGAAGTCCTAGCGCAGCTTCCTCCGGAGTCATACCTCCGTCGTCCTTTTCGATCTCCTGCGTAATTTTAGGCTTGGTCTTGTTTTCTTCGACGTACCCTGGGCTGAAGATTGTACCAGGGAAAAAGATATGGACGGACACAGAACACAGTAAAAGTTCTGATCGAAGTGTCTCTGCTAAGCCTGTTGATGAAAAGGTGAGCTCGGGAGAGCGTGTTAAAGCGAGTAATAGGAACCTCTCAGTGCATGTTTCGCGGGGGAATACGACGAGTAGCCAATCATGGACATGTATCCCAGAAACGAAGACACGAAGATGATCTTCCCTCCCTTCTTCGACAGGGTCATTCTTTTTGCAGCTGCCTGCAAGCAAATCTCCTCAGGACCTGTCTGTTAACTGACACACGGATGGGAAAGATTTACCAAGGCAGTCCAGGCCTGTACCCAATAAGCATTATCCATTCCCTTCCTTAGAGATGCTTCGTCTTCTTCGACAAAAAAGCCGGGCGTGGCCGTCCCAGCACACAGAAATAGTGCGTCAGGGTGCCGACCTCCATGGACTTCTGATGCGGCTTCCAGAGCGTCTGCCGAGGACTTTGCCTCTGAAAGCGAGAAGCTATAAACGCGTAAGACCTGATTCGGGGTCTGTCGGACTTTCTGCGACGTCGCCACATGAGACAGACGTTCAGAGGGCTACGTTGACATGCGGACCTCCAACTGCTCGAGAGCCTTCTGAAGCCGCTCCTCATTACGCGCCACGATTGACACGTCTGCACCTCGTTTAGTCAAGAGGATGGCCAGCGCGAGACCAAGGCCAGCTGAGCCGCCAGTTACATAGCAGTGCTGTTGTAGACGGTAGAATGTAAGTGACTGGCCGAAACAAGTATTTCTGACTCAACTAGGCCGCGTGGATCCCATTTTTTGGTAGGATACAGAATTGACCAAGCCAGAAGGCATACTGTAGAGATGGTGAGTGCGAACAAAGTAGTGGCCAGCATTTGGCCAGCATACAAGGCGAGATTCTAAAAATAGAAGGCCTGTTTAACGGGATGTGGCTGTGTCAATGACGGACGGCAGGGTCTCGGACCGTCTGACTCGGACATAAACAAGGACGACGAGGTCCCTCTAAGGGCCTCCATGGCCACTACCGACTCGCAGGACGACGATGTACGTTCTATAGATTATCCACCGAGCGAAAAAAGTCTTCCAATAGTGAATATCTATTCGCCCAATTCACC
This sequence comes from Baeospora myosura, assembly GCA_001179705.1. Lineage (NCBI taxonomy): Eukaryota > Fungi > Basidiomycota > Agaricomycetes > Agaricales > Baeospora > Baeospora myosura. Next base: position 28,430 of record CEMG01182408.1, on the reverse strand, counting down.
TCATGTCCTTGCCCTCCTCATTCCTGCCTCACTTCTCGGTGTGCTTGCCAGGCTCGGTTTGCAAGCACTGGCGACATACGACGGGCAGTCTATCTTTCCTTTGGCGTATATACAAGCAACCGGGTGTCTGATTATGGGCTTTTTTCTCCATATCAAAGAACCTATCGGTGAATTGTAATTACCTCGACATTCTTCACTTTACAATCTAGTAACTGAATATCCCTTCGGCAGTTATGGACCATTGTATACTGCGCTAACAACGGGTGATTAGCGCTCTCTTATCAGGATACATGATGTTTACCTCGGACCAGGCTTTTGTGGTTCCCTAACCACCTTCTCGGGGTGGCAGTTCGACATCTTCAGCTCGTGGATAAACGCCTCGCATTATCATCGTGCAGGTCTCCGAGATGTACGCAATGACCATTTTTTCCCAACGATTCTTCTAACCATGCTCCTAGTTCATCGACGGCACTGGAAAATCAATCTTCACATTATCTCTATCCCTCGCCTCTCTGTCCTTCGGATCATATCTTGCTTCCCTCGCCCTCCCTTATGTATCCCCTGCACGCCCTCCAGGTCGCCTCCTGCGGAATGTCCTTACAGCTTTCGCCATCTTGACCTACGCTGCTGCTTTCCCCGCTTATTTCCATTTGCCCGCGAAGTACCGCCACCAGGCAACAGCAGCCCTTCTCTTCGCTTATCCAGGCACCCTTACGCGATATATCCTCGCGATACAACTCAATCATATCAAGAAGTCGTTCCCAATAGGAACTTTCACCGCCAACATCTTCGGAACGGGTCTTCTATGTGCCTTTCACGTGTTGCAAAACATCTCAGCCCACCCGCTGTCTCAGAACTCGTGTGCGATACTGCAGGGGTTGGAAGATGGTTATTGTGGGTGTTTGACGACGGTCAGTACTTTTGCGGTGGAGATCTCGTTGTTGAAAGGTTGGAAGAAGGTGAGGTATGTCGCGGCAAGCTGGGTGGCGAGTCAGCTCCTGATACTTGTGATTTTGGGCCCTTCGTTGCTGAGGGAAAGTGTAGAGAAGCAAATAACTTGCCGGTTTGATTAAAAGTGATATAGTCACAAACTGCGACTGTAATACTAAGATGTCCATGTTCAGATAGATAGATACAAATCCCACACATCACTACTTCCTGTGCGCCTGCAGCTCAAAATTCATCGAGAGGGCGGCTCTGATCGACGAAAGTGGCGTCTTTCTTAGCTGCCGCAATTATTACATCGGCAGCCTTCTCGGAAATCTACAAAAATCGTATGTAAGTCGAGCTGCTCATATGCATACAGGAGGACAGGTATACCATGTAGGTCGGAGTGGCTGGGAAAAAGCCAGGAGCCTTAGGCCAAGAGCTCATGTCAACGACGCGTAGATGGGAGACGCCACGAACTCTGAAATCTCCGTCGAGTACGGCAGCCTCGTCTATAGGATCATTGAATATACGCGCGCTCCCTTTCGAACGTACTTCACTTACCATCGTCTGAACCCATCTTGTTCGTGCAACAAGCGTGATGGCCTACCACAAAACCTCATTCAGCGCAAAGAACAAGAACTATCGGAAGTCGAGGGGGTCCTCACCGAAAACATGCTCATAAATATGCCTCTCGATTTGCTCGTCCGTCTGTGCTTGAGGCCCCGGAAATACCTCCTTATCGACGTGTTTCCAGATATCCGGGTGCCCTACAATTTGTCGAGCATTCTTTATGCCTTCCCTGATGATAGCGACGTCTTTCTTGCCACCCTCCGATTGGAATTGGAGCTTCTGGATATGCAGCTTGTCTTGCGGGTGTGAGCCGGTTAGACGAACAAATCCTCGGGAAGATGGATGTCTCTTGAGATTGACAGCCGTCAGTGCATTGTGAATACTTGCCGCCTGTTCACCAACGCCTGTCGGAGAATAATTGCTCAATTGAGGATGAAGTCTTGGGATACAATGGGTTTGGTTAACATTACCTCGCACAAAGCCGGGGAAATACAAAGGTGCCCAGTACAGGTCGATATCTGGTTCCTGAAGGTCTGCGGAAGACTTCTGCGGCATGTGAGCAAGCGCGGCCCCAATCGAATACACATTTTTGTGCCCTGATGCAGTCCATTCGGCTAAGCATGGGTCCTTGGCGGGATCAGAACCGAAGGTGCATCCCTCGAAGATGGTGTAGTTTTCCTTTAGAAGCCATATAGTCGCAACCTCGTCATGGTCTGCCATAAATTGAGCAGGTGGTAATTGTAAAGACAACTGCATCGGTTCCTCACCTTGCAGGTTCTGTCCCACCCCAGGCAGATTCACGATGGTCTTAATGCCGTGCTTTTCAAGCTGGTGTTGGTCTCCGATACCTGAGAGCTACTCGAAAGAGGAGGTCAGTATGGCAACGGTATAGGCGTCAGACAAAGACTAGTAGCACGTACCATGAGCTACAGAGCCAAGCATCGGCATTAGTTCTGAGCGGGGAGGCCTTGAGATTTATATAATATGGTTTTCTTACAAGCTGTGGGCTTTGGAATACTCCTGCACTGATAATGACCTCGTGCCTGACCGTGATCTTCTTGGTCTTCAGTTGACTTTTGCCGTGGAAATTGCTCGCTACAGCTAAGGCAGCACCTGGAGCAATTTCCACACCATATGCCCTTGGCTGGGCGCCATGGTGAGGCGTGCACAGTAGGACCTTTGTCGCCAGCGTATCAAAAGAGAAGCTGAGTCGGTCGCTTCCGTTGTCGTGGACTTCGAGCAGACGCTCGTGAACGGAAGAGCGATTATGATTTTCATTTGCGGTCACACTTCCGAAGGAAACGCCGACGCTGTCGACGGTGCTGGGGGTGTTCATATCATCAATGAGCGAGGCAGATGAGAAGAGGGTATTAATTATATCTTCCAACTGAGTGTCTGGTCACATACGGTTGTTAATCAGCGGGATTCGGAATGGAAGTATAAAAGGCAGCGTTCACCAACGGTCTCCAAGGTCGGATTCACATTAGTCTTGAGCCAACCGTCGTATCCGTGGTCCATATTAGGAGGTGGGACATAAAGATTGTGCTCGAGGCGTTTGAAATAGTTCCACATGTTTTCGAATGACCATGTCTTATCATCGAACAAGGTGGCAAGGGAGTTGAAATCGCGCACAGTTGCAGAGACCGCATTTACCAGTGCATTGTGAATCGTCGAGCCACCGAGAGCTCGTGCTCTTGGGTACCTGGTGAGAATGCGTGTAAGTGAACTTAGCAGGGGTACGGCCAAAGATGATGTACCAGGAATTATTGCTTTGGAATTCAAAATCCGGAGGATATTCTAGCATCGTATAGTTCAGCTCCACCTGAGGATCTGCACATAATTTTAAATCTTCATCCACGGAGTTAAATCCCATAGCATATATGCATACCATCAAGAACACGAGGTAGGTACGCCGGGATGGTCGTATTGACATTGACGACATCATGGCCCGCCTCGACCAGTAGAACTGGAGAGGCGTATCAGTGTGTTTGAATTCATGAATTACAGTGCATTCCTCACCGGAAAATCCGGATTCTGCTAGACGTGCCGCGACGGGCCCGCCTCCAGCACCAGCACCCACTACGATATAATCGTATGTGGCTGTTGATGAATCAGGGCACAGAGGGAGTGAGCCCCCGGTAGCCAGCGCAGTACGCAGAGCAAAAAGAAATAAGAGGGTGGTAGACGCAATCATTCAAGCAACAGATAATG
>CEMG01182405.1:19359-52416 GCA_001179705.1 Baeospora myosura | reverse complement strand
CATGGGAGTGCCACTACTGTGGTCGGAGGTAAGTCTTACATCCGATTACGACCCTAAGTTGGCAGGGTCTGCAGCTGTCTGCAGCAGCACCTGATTAATACTGCCTCTTTTGCTGCAGCTCATCAACAAGACAGGAAAATCACGATCTCTCGCCAACCTCGCTGTGGTTGAAGGATTCGAGGGAAACGCGTCTGGAAAGTGAGTCTGGCTCGGACGTGCCTTCAAGTTTGCCCCAAAGTTTACCTCTGATGTCTTTATATCACTGCCAGGCGTGGATATCGTATAGGCGTTGACGCGAGCATCTGGTTTCACCATGTCAAGGACGTACCGGCCGGTGAAAATCCTGAGACACGAACTTTATTCTTTCGCCTTTGCTCGATGTGTGCGTATGAAAAGGTTTTGTCGTTCTCGAACCAGAATGACATGATTCACCTTGCACTCAACAGCCAAACTTCCCATAACTCTCCTTTTCGTATTTGATGGGCCACAGCGCAGCGTAAAGGTGTGCATTTGCCATCATGTCCACTGCCAGCAATGACGAGACTGATAAATGTCCGGCCTAAGCGTGGAAGCAGGATGGGGAAGACTGGCTCGCATTTTCTCACTGGCAACTTCAAGAACATGCTAAGTGGTTTTGGGATGGAATGGAGAATGGTATGCATGCGGTTCCCCTCTTGCGCAGAGCTGCAGCGTATTCATGGAATGCCCACCAGGCTCCCGGGGAAGCGGAAGCTGAACTTGCCTGGTTGAATCAGACCGGTGTCATAGACGCTGTGTTGACCGACGACGTTGATGCGTTAGTTTTTGGCGCTCTAACCGTCATCAAAAAGTGCGTCCTTATACAACAATGCCCGACCGATAATTTGAACCCCTCACACCCTAGCTCGAGCCTGAAACTATCCGGAAACAAGGCGAACAAATCGAAACTCAAGGAGCCTATCCCCAAGGGCCATGTCGAGATCTACACCGCAAAGGATATTTACGAACACCCTGCCGTCGCGATGACCCGAGCAGGCCTTATCTTGATCGCATTGATGTCTGGTGGAGACTACGACAAGGTACTTATGACGATTGTATATCTCCTGACTACTCGCTCATCATTCCTGCAACTAGGGAATCAAAGGAATTGGCATCCTTACAGCGCATGCGGTGGCCCGGTGTGGCTTTGGTGATGAATTGGTTCGTGCTTTCGAGAAGAAGCAAGACGATCAAGAGTTCCAGCGGTTCCTGGTCGGATGGCGTGCGAGAGTCAATCTCGAATTGCAGACCAATTCCCGTGACATGCTTTCAAAAGCACTACCGAGATTTAGCCTTCCTGCCGATTTCCCGGACATCAATGTGCTGCAAGCCTACATTAAACCGATACGGAGCGAAGGCGGGGACGGTGGACGACCTCTTCGCCATAAGGATACACTCTCCATCCCAAAACTAGTCGCATTCTGCGAAGCCAAATTCGAAGATTGGGGATCTAGCTCTGCCGTACTCAAACGGTTCCTGAAACTTATTCAGGGGCCAGCTATCATGCAAGTACTTCGTGGGGCCGCGCTGGTGGCCGACGCACAGGAGAAGATCAGGCGAGAGGCTTTGGGAATCCACGATTTAGTGATTCGCGAGCCGCTGAAACCATCGCGGGCTGATAGTGTCGAGACCCCACCTACTTTGGTGAAGAAGTTCTTATCTGGTGGTGTTGCCCCCTCCGTCGCCGACGAATATAGGGATGTTTTCGTGAATCAGGGTGCATCGCAGCCGCGAGCTCGTGCCGTCGCCCCTGATCCACATCCACTTATCGAAAAGATAATCGGGGAGCGCCGGGATATTTCTACAGGCGAGCTGTTGGAATATAAAGTCAATATATGTCCTAGTCACCTAGTCACGCTTGCGAAGCAGGGCATCAAATGGACCAGACCAGACGGACCCACGGCAAGCATCGACAATTCTGGACTTCATAGCGCCGTGTGGATGTGGATACCCGCAAGTATATTTCATCAAGTTCATCCTGGACTTGTGGAGGACTACACGATCATGGAGGAGGCAAAGAAGAACAAGAAGACACGGAGTAAAGGAAAGGGCAAGGCGAGGGAAACACAATACGATTCAGACCACGTCGATGTCCCTACCAAAGGAGTGACTCCGCCTCCCAAAACCAAGAGGAAATATATCAAGAAAGCACCGCCTGCACCTGGCCAACGTGCCGACGGGAATTCAAGTCCCTCGCGTGTGCCTCAGCCATCGGCAGTCGGGAGAAAGCGTCAGGTGTTCTCGACCGCAGGGGATGCGTCACATCCACAGACCGAGTCATCAGTGTCATCCAACACCGTTCACAGTTCACACCCGTCAGATCGCGATGCTGGTTTACAAGTGAGAGGCCATGCACCATCTGGGCAAAATTCTATCGCTTTGGCGTTGGCAGACGCTCTCAACGACGATATAAAGGTCTTGACCGTACCGAAACAGAAACAGAACAAAACTCGGATGTGTTCTTCGCAACCTTCGCTGGTAAAAGGCGGTACGAAGCGAAAAGCCCCGATTGTGGAGATAGATACACCACCTGGTGCAGTAGCTGGGCCATTCATTGTTTCTACTACGGGGCCAACGAAACGGCCTAAACTACTTCACGGGCAACCTCCGCCTACCACCCCTCCGACAACCGTTCAGAAAATCGACAGCGGGTCGGACTCGGAGGTCGAATTTGTGGACGATTCGATGGTCAATGGGAGAGCCACAAGAGCTTATCCATTGTCTTCTCAGGACAGTCGATTGTCATACATGGATACCGATGTCATCGATTTGACTGACTTGGAGTGAACATCTGGATGAGTCAGGGGGCCCGTCTTCTTATTGATAACTTAAGTATACCCGTCGCAGTCTCACCGTCCCACCAGTGTACGGCGCGCCTTATTACAGATTTACATATATGTATCATAATATTCATCCGTTCGATTGCTCTGACTCACGGAACTCCGAGTCAGCCTGCCAGGTCACTGCGCCGTGCAAGGCTGGCACGGTAAAAATATTGTGAACGTCGAGCTCTGGGGGAATGTACAGCTACTAGCAAAAACCTGCATGCGCTGGATATCAAACTTCGTATCTGCCCTGTCGTCTGCTCCCTACTCGGACTCGGAATCGGAATCGGAGAGCTTGGACCCAACTTGGACCTGCTTGGACCTGCTTGCACAATTGGACATGTGACATGTGACATGTGACCAGTCGTGTTTTTGTGGACGCGTTTCGACTTTTCTAGTTTCAATTTGTTTCTAGTATTTACACACCTACCCCGAACTACACACCGCTACGCCTGCCCCATCATTCCGATAAACTGCTGCATCTAGCCCCAGAATTGTGGTTAGCCCGCCTTGCTCTGCCACATCTAACATGGGCGTGCCAGGACTCTGGGAGGTCTCTATTTTTCGCTGAGCTCGAGGATGTCCGGAGGAAAAGGCTGACTACATAGTGCCGCTGTTTTCCAATTAGATTCTGAACAAGACAGGAAAGTCGCGCTCCCTCGCCCATCTCGCCGTAGTCGATGGGTTTGAGGCGAACAAGTCTGAAAAGTAGGTCACGACATAATTCATATCGCTCAGGTGTTCGGCTGTCTGACACGGTGGCATCTCTACTCTTCTACGCACAGACGTGCCTATCGTATAGGCATTGATGCGAGCATCTGGTATCACCATGTCAAGTACTCCAAGGGCGGCGATAACCCCGAACTCAGAAATCTGTTCTACCGTCTTCGTTCTCTGGGTTCGTATCTGCATAAGCGTTATTATCCCGTACCACTGAACTGACATCGAAAACTACAGCGGAACTACCGATCATGCCACTCTTCATACTAGACGGGCGCAAACGCGGTGTGAAGGTGTGCTTCCTGTTGCCTGACTAGACACCCTCAATGCCCTGACGTCCGGTTCAAGCGTGGAAGCAAGATGGGAAAGTCAGGGTCTCATGGCCTGACAGATGACTTCAAGAAACTGCTGGAGCATTTTGGAATGGAATGGAGGATGGTGCGTCGCATTTCCCCTACAACGACGTGTTGTTGAACCAATCGACTTGAACACAGGCTCTTGGGGAAGCCGAGGCTGAACTCGCTCACTTAAATCAGATTGGCGTTATAGATGCTGTCTTAACTGATGATGTCGACGCCTTCGTATTCGGTGCTCAGACTGTGATTAAGAAGTACGCATCTGGAGATTCTTTGAACGGCTGATGGTTCCTGACACTCCTGGCTCAACAGTGCAAGTCTCAATTTAACCGGGAACCGTTCAAATCCCGCCTTGGACAAGAAGGGCAAGGTCAGCAAGCACCATGTCATGGTCTACACTGCAAAGGACATACGTGACGATGAGGATGTCGGCCTAACTCAAGCCGGACTGATTTTGATAGCGGTCCTGTCTGGTGGAGACTACAACAAGGTACGGAAACCCGCTCATTCCATTTGCTCTTCATTCATATCTGTACCAGGGAGTTGAGGGACTGGGACCAGCAATAGCGCACGGTCTGGCGCGTTGCGGCTTTGGCGACGAACTCGTACGCGCATTCCAGAGGCAAGACGAGCAGGACATCCGACCATTTCTCGTGTCGTGGCGCGCAAGAGTCAACGCGGAGCTGAACACCAATTCCCGCGGCAAGCTTTCGCACCGATACGCATCCATGACTCTTCCCGTCGACTGTCCGAACTTGAAAGTGCTGGAGTCCTATATTCGACCGATCCGCAGTGCAGGCGGAGGAGGCGGAGGAGTGCTTCGGGACAGGGGTCCATTCTCCATCCCTCAAATAGCGGCGCTATGCGAAGACAAGTTCGGGGAATGGGGAAGTCGCTCTCTTATCATCAAACGATTTCGGGATCTTATCTGGGAAGCAGCCGTTATCCAAGTCCTTCGTAGAGCTGCTCTGGACGCAGACGACCGAGAGAAGGCAAAGCGAGGGGCTTCAGGGAATGAGGACAGGATGATTCGAGGACCGTTGAAACCATCTCGAAATGAAGGTGTCGGAACTCCAGCCTCCTTGGTGAAAAGGGCTCTATCTGGCTCCGCTCCTCCCTCCAAGGATCGTGATCGCTATCGAGATGCTTTCGTCAACCAAGGATCCTCCCAGCCTCGCCAGACTCAGGCGCGCCCGGTCGACGTTGTGATCCCAGACCCAAATCCACTCATCCAGAAGATCGTTGGGACGCGGAGGCATGTTTCTACAGACGAGATGTTGGAATACCGTGTCGAGATCTGTCCTATCCAGCTGGTTGCATTGGCCAATTCGGGGATCAAAGGCAAGAGACCGGAGAATGCCGCTGCGATGGCCAACGACGATATGATGGATGGTATTCTCGGTGGTGGTGGAACGCCCAAGAAGGCTCGGAAGGCACCGATCCCAGAGCCACACAGTACCATGCGGATGTGGATAGCTGCCAGTATACTGCATCATGTCCACCCTGGACTTGTGGAGGACTATGCGATGGTGGAAGAAGCGAAGAAGAACAAGACGCCGAAGGGGAAAGGCAAGGGCAAAGAGAGGGCAGTGGCAGATGATTACGACGACGACGACGACAACGACGCCAAGAATTTCCGAAGCTCATCTCCGGGTCCCATTTTCAGCTCGCCTCCGAAGCTCAAGCGCAGTCATACCAAGAGGGCATCGCAGACCTCAACTGTAGACCACGCACAGGTCGATCATATCAACGACTACGATATCCCTGCTCTGGAAGACCTCGATCCATTTCCTACCACTCCGAAATACCCGGGTGGTTTCTCCTTTGTTTTCCCTAATCCAGACGATGACACGAACGATCCCCCTTTCGATGAGTTCGATGAGGATGACGAACCTCAGGCCTCTACCCAAGATCACTATGTCTACCCCGGCCCTGAACATGACTTGCAGGACGAACGGCCCCTGAGTTGGTCGGATGCTATGTTCGACCAAATTTTGGACGCCCCCAGAACGAAGAAGGCCCCTGCACGCGCCCCTATAACTGGCAGAAAGCGGAAAAATCCAACTGTTTCTGCGGAACCATTTAATGCGCAGGCTGGGCCGTCCGGTGCTGCGAATCACAGGCCACGTCCGTCAGCTACTATTGCTTCTGCTGCTCGGGACAGATACGAGCCATCCCCATATGAACCAGATCCAGGAGAAGACTCACAGCCGCGAACTTGGTCGGACGCTCTGTTTGATCAGATTTTGGACGCACCCATTACGAAAAAATCCCGGGCACGGCCTTCGGCTGTAGCTGGAAATAGGAAGCGGAAGAATCCGCCCGTCGAGATGGAGGCAGAAATGACTGGGGCGGTAGCTGGTCCGTCGAGTGCAGGCAATTTGAGGTCTCAGAAACGGCCGAAGATATCTCACAGGACACCACCAGTGCCGCCTTTGAACGCAGCCCATGCCGTCTCGAATCGCATGCGCGATGACGAGGTCATTGAATTAGACAGTGATTCGGATGTTGACCTCCCGGCGAATCCTATGTCGTATGGGAGAGCCCCCAGGCTCTACACTTCGTCCTCTCAGGACAGCGGATTGACAGGCACGGATGATAGTTTCATCGATTTGACTGATTATTAGTTGATCATTAGTAGGTTCGCATATTCATTTATACCCTATAGTTATGTACTATCTTATATCTTGTATCTTGTTCATCACTATCGTCGTGCCACTCTATAATATGATTTTGTATGTTTCCCAAAGTCGTGAGCTGTTCAATTCTACGACTCTCCTTACGAAGCTGACACCGACAGACTTCGAATCCCTATGTCTCCTATGCAGCTCCTCTGTAATACATGCTCTTCCAATGATGTCCGCTTTGAGTCCGAGTCAGCCATCGTTCCAATTATCATACTCATGTCAGCCCCATCTCCCAACCTATAAAGAAGTCTTCCATTCGCGTCAGGGAGGACATTGGTCTTCTTCTTGAACTACCATCACCAACATACTGTCCATACGGTAAGGTCTCCTCCGCCCCTTCATACTTCCACTCACATAATACAGATATCTCTAGTCATGAACAGCACCGCCAGCACTCGGGCCTCCGCAAACATTCCCGGCAACGTATTCTCCAAATTCAAGATGATTCCGTCTCTCAGGAGAAAGAGTCAGCCGCCGCTCACAGCGAAGGCCGAAACGAAAGGCCATGCAAGTGCAACACCCACAGCCCCTGTTCGATGCCACGACTCCACCACCACAACCACTAGTATATCCAAGCTCAAGCCACTGATCCTTGTCGAACGTTGGCTCGGTAAGGAATCCCAGCTCCCCACCCCACCACCCTCTGCGACGAAGCCCAGCATCGACCGGCAATCCCAGATGATTAATGTTTCCGACACTATCGCTACTCTGACAGTCAAAACAGGCGACGTCGAGTTGAACGTACAGGGACCTCCATCTTCAGCCCGTACCAAGGCTGTGCGCCCTCCGCCCGTCTCACGCAAACCCGAAGGGATTAAAGCGCCGTTCAGGGTCCCTATTTTATCGAACCCACAGCCGTCATCGAGGAAAACTTTGTCAAGCACAGTCCTTATCGAGAAACAACCGGAAGTGCCGAAATCGAAATCAAGCTCGGCGAAGAAAGCTCCTTTTGTGGTCCCATTCTCCTCCCAAAGGAAGGAGTCAGCCTCCCCTGGATTCGGTATACCACCGATCGATAAGCACACAACCCCGCCCCTTGTGAAGATACAAGGGGATAGAATGCCCTTCGTTGTTCCACTCTCGTCCAAGATGAAACCAGTATCCGCTTCCAATCCGCGAACGAAGGCTCGAGAGGCTCCCTCCCAGGTGGCTCTGCCCATTGGACGACCGGCCGTTCCTGCGACAAAGACGCGGGATTCAGTCACCACGGTTCGGTCCGCGCAGATAATTAAACCTAAGCCAACCCTCTCTGGCGTGGTCGGACAGAAGAAGACCGCCGCCGTAGTACCGACAGTCAAGCTCAAGTCGAACCCAGCAACTCGAGCGTCAGTAAATGTGCCGAGAAAGGCGGTCCCTGTCGCCAGTGTTCAGATTAAGACAATCCCGCCCGTTACCCGAAAGACGGCAGTTTCTAGCACGGCCTCGGCAAAACCTGCGTTGAACAAGGTCAAAGTCGAAGTTTCCCGACTGCCTCAGAAGACCCATTTGTTCTCTCCTTCGACAGTTCCCCGGACGAAGAGCACGAAGCCTATCTCCCAACCCATAACCAAGGCCTCCAGAGTTTCGAATATCCGTCCCGCTGGTCTTGAAACGAAGGCCACCAAGTCTCAACAACCAGTTCCCAGGGCGAAGCCGAAGGTCCCTCGCCTACGCTTGGATCTTGACTGTTTGTCGGCCGCTGATGCTACTGCGATCTTGTCTTCGTCTTCTTCTAGATCGTTCGCCTCGACTTCAGTTACGAGTTCGAGCGGAGGCAGTTCTTCAAGGATGTCCCCGACTCCATGCCCAGCTGCTGTTCCTCGTCTGGCTGAGGGTGACACGTCCGAAGTCATGTTGGTTGTCAGAGCAGTGGAAGATAAGGCTGCAGTTACGATAGACTATATGAAGGAGACTGATACATCGGCCTCGAAAGGTGGAGGATGTGGCGATGCTGGAGACGACAGGAATAATGCGAAGGACACGAACGCAGGCGCCGTGAGGATTGCGGAAGAAGGGAAGGGTGATGGCGAGGTGGAGGAGAAGAGGACTACAAACATATTTGGGTCCTTGATGTCTGCAATAGCCAAGCGACAAGCGTCTCAAGACGAGGAGACGACACCAGCGATACACAACGAGGAGGAGAGCGTACAAACAATACAGAGACAAGAAACAACGAGGGAAAAGGACGAAGAGGAACACGTCAAGATAATTTTGAAGAAAACCCATATTGAAAGGGGTTCCCCTGAGGAGCGAGGTGTAGTTGGAGAGTTACAGGAGATGTTCCAATTCAGAGGGATCCATTTACGAGGCCACGACGACGCCGCGGGTGTACGGAAACCGCGCCACTCGGATTTCACGCAAGGCTCGAGCACCACGTCCAGCGACGACAACATACCCGAAGTCCGTCGGAATTGGACAGCCCTAACGAAGCAGATCAAGATAAATCAAACACAAAAAGAAAACATTAATAATGAGCTACAAGAAGTTTATAGGCGCAGAGCGGGGAAGGCGACAGCCATGAAGCGAGAACCAACTTCCGCAATCGCCATCGTCAAGGAGAATGTCATAGACCAGAACGTCGCTGTATCCGAGACAAAACGTGTCAAGGTTACCCGCAGCAACCACGACGATTATGAAGTGGCCGCTTCAGCATTCGGACCTAGGAAGGGAAGGCGAATCATGGTACCACCGCTTGCTGAGGGCGCAGTTTCATCGCACAATGAGAGGATCCAAATGGAGCTGCGTAGTCTCCGGGCGCAGAAAAAAGTACAGGGAGGGTCGGCACCGCTTAGTCCAAGGAAGGGCGAGTTGTCGTTATTGGCGTTGGCAATTCTAGAAAAGAACAGAAAATAGGTTGGGAAGGAAGGATGCAAAAGGAAGGAAGGAGTAGCGGGGACCCGACACGTTCGGAACAGGCCAGTTTCAACTTGTCCGTATTCTCCATCGTACAAACGTTGTGTAGTTCCAATTTACCAAAGTATACCCATCAATATACCCATCAATATTTCATGGCTCAACGTTTCAACCCGTGCTCTGCAAAGTTAAGCTCATACTGGACATCATGAGTACAAATCGGACGATAAAACAAAAATGTAACGAATTACTCATCTAATTCCAGAACATCTTGTAAGTATTTCAATCCGCAACGGCCCTGGGGGCCTTATACTTTAAGCAAACACGATCATGTACAGGCAACATGAAAGCACTTAAGTATCTTGGAATTTAACCTATACCGCGTCCTTCCCTCTCTTCTTCCCTGAAAATCATAGAGCGCGTCTGCTTCTGATGTTAACTTTCTTGCATTTTGTCCAGCCTGCGGGGTAGAATCACAGTCACGTGTCGCGCCACCGTCGGTGAGGCTTGCGACGTTTTGGGCGTTTGGTAGTAGTAACCGCAACAAAGACATGGAAGAAACCAGAGACTTTGAGGAGACTTCGAGCTCGAGGTTGGTGAACGAGTGCATGTTCGTTTTCGGCCAGGTGTTGATGGGGATCGTGGTTATCTACGCGAATATTGCTCCCGACGCGCCGTTGACTTCCTTCCGCAACAATGGCAAACTCACTCTAACTCAAAAAATTGGCTTATTCGTCCTGGCTCCAGCTATAGTAGATGCTTTTGGGGAGATACGGCCCTCGACTGCTCTTCAAGCGCTCATGTCCCATTCGTAAATTCACTGTACTCGCATTCGAGTCCTCCGCCGATGACACCTGCGTCGCTGTTGTCACCTCTTCCCACAAGATTCTTTCCAATGTTGTCATAAAACAAAATGAATAGTACGCACCCGCAGCATCATCTACTGCAGACCACCTAATGTATGCTCTTCATTAGTCACGTCCAGCACGGTGGCATCCAGCCCGCTGTAGCCATTCTAGCACACCAAATGAATTTTGTCAGTACTTTCCTTACCTTTTGCTATTGGGTATTGACTTTTAGCCCAGCCAGCGGCCACCCGAAGAGCTCTTGCAGAGGCACGACTAACTATGAACGAGATCGATGGAATAGCATTCACCAGGGGTCCGGGTGCGTGTTTTCAGTGACACTCTATTGGTCTTCTGTGTCCTAAAGCAATGCAGGAATGTCATCATGCCTTGCGGTCGGGTGCAACGCGGCAAAGACGCTCGCAGCAGCACTCAACAAACCTCTCGTAGGGGTGCATCATATGGTGCGTTCTCCGTTCAAATTTGAACTCTGTCGGTACTAACCCTACTCTTTCAGCAAGCCCACGCTCTGACACCTCTTCTAACCTCCTGGCCGGATGTCCCTCAATTTCCGTTTCTGACCCTCCTCGTCTCCGGCGGACACACTCTCATCCTGCTGGCCACATCTTTGACATCATTCCGCATCCTGGCGACCACTATGGATTGCGCTATTGGAGCGTCATTCGACAAGGTAGCACGATGTCTGGGGCTCCCTTGGGGCGACTTCGGGCTTGGGGCTGCCCTGGAGAAATTCTGTGCGGAACCTGAGCCAGAAGTCCATCCGGAAGGTTTGAAGCCTTTTGGTCGCCCACTCCGACTATATCCACGTCAGAAGCAGCTCGAGTTCTCATTTTCATCGTATCATTCACACGTGGAGCGGTACATAAACAGAGCTGGAGGGCTCGAGGAATTGGACATCACAGCCAGACGTGGTGTGGCGAGAGAATTCCAGCGAGCCATCTTTTGGCAGATCGAGGATAGGCTAAAGCTGGCAGTCGATTTATGTCGTAGGGAACAGATAGATTTTCGTCACCTTGTTGTCAGCGGAGGGGTAGGTAGTAACATGTTTCTTCGTGAACGGTGAGCTTGTTGCAGGCACCTACCTTTGGAATGCTCACATTCGCCTAGGCTGGTTGAAGCGCTCAAGGAGGCGAGTCCGGGAAAATACATCCAACCGGTGTTTCCCCCGCCTGCGTTATGCACAGGCAAGATCTTCCGCTGTCTGTCTTCTGTTTTTGCTCATCATGTGGACCATTTCAGACAATGCGGTCATGGTTGCGTGGGCTTCTATGCACCGTTTTCTAAACGGTGATACCGACGACTACGAGATCGCCCCTCGGGCGAAATGGAGCATAGAAGATCTGAACATCGAGGAAGCGCCATCACTGTCAGTAGCTCAGGAAGTGTAACCCGAATGTTACCCTGGACCCACAACGGTCCACAATTGTCGGTATTTGCGCTACGATTGATAGACAACGCATAGACCAGTTCAAGCTCACCTTGGCTTCCCGATACGTTCCTCGTCTCAATGATGTGTCGACATATACAATGCCGATGTTGCCTCATCGCGTATCGCTAGTAGCCCTTGGCGGCAGAAAGTCGGTGTAATGAGAGATGTCTATAGTTCTTGTGTATGCTGTATGTAGGGTACAAATGCCACCCGCGACATAAATGAGATCTCCAAACGTGCGAGGCGAGGGTCTCGAGGACTCGAACAGTTGTCTTGGTTACCGACATGAGCCTCGACCACCTCTTTACAAGCTGCCGTCGTCACTGGCCGTCACTCTATGGCCAGTCTGATGTACTCTGGATGGTCCGCCGCCACTGGAGCTGGACATGGACATGGACCACGACGGTCGCAGGATCAGAATGGTTCTCGAAAGGAACAGAGATCCTCGTCACCAGATGCAACGACAGAGCCCCGAAGACGCTCCTCCAGTGATGTCGCAACAACTCCTCGTCAGACGCCCGCTCCTTCCATCCGCTTTCTCTCCACCACAAGCGCTCAGGATTCAAACAAAAACATCCTCTCCAGCCCAATAAGCTCCGATTCTCCTGTCAAAAGACTAGGCTTTTTTACTGAAAAGCTGTCCTCTTCCATATCTGGGACTAGTTCGCATCAGAAATCTCACTCGCCGAATTCGACTCAATTGTTATACCCACACCGTACAGAGCCCTCGGTTTCCTCAGCAGCGCCAGCGTCAGCGACTATGTCGAACCCTAGCAAAGCACATACCTCTCCGTCTAAAGTACGGTGTGCATGCTTTCTACACATAACGCTGCTAACAAGTCACGACGTCATCAGGCATCTTATGGACGTACATACGACTCGAAGCTCGTCTCTCGGGAAATGCACCGTCTTGGGAACCTGGCCCATCTCCCAGCGGGACTTGCCCCCGCCCTCGCTGCTACCCCATCTGTGTCAATGAACTCTCTGAACCTCCCGGCCCCGGGAACTATGGCCCAAGTGAGCATGGCTTCGACTAGTAGCGGCGATCCCTGGGGTGCCCTACACGTCCATGTACTGCCACTATTCAATGGCGAGCCCCTGAGGATACCAATGTAAGCTACTATCATAAATATGCTTTAATTTACCCATCATGAGTTAGAGAGGACCTGAACGTTCTCGTGAAGCGCCATATTTCTGCCGTCGTCTCCTCGGCTCCGTCCAAGGCTCTCGCGACTCTGGAGAATGACGCCGCGGAGCTCATCGCGTCGGGAATGGTCACACTCAACGCGAAGCTTATGGGGCTCGAGGATGACAAGCTTGTCGGTCGGGTGGTGGAGATTTGGGGGTTCTTCTGGGATCAGGTCCTCACATATGTTGAAGGGGTACGTGGCTACGGCTGCTGCTTGATGTCACATATTCTTATTACTTGCGTTGTAGGTTCTACTGCCACTACAGACAGACCCGCTTCTGTCATCTCTATATCGCACACCAAAGCGCCCATCTTCTCCCAGCCGTTCAAATGGCAAAGGATCCATGTCTACGTTGAACGGTTCCCTACAAATGTCCCCGAATTACATCGACGTACGGACAGTTGCTCTTCGGTCGTTCCGTGACCGCGTCATCCTCCCACTCTCTTCGCGGCTGTACACACGACTATCCATGTCCAACAGGCAAGACAACTTCCAAGAGACCTCGTACCAGCAACCACGTCTGCAGCAAATGTACGCAAACTCTCCCAAAGCTTCTTTTTTCTTCAAGCGAGACTAATCTTGCGTTTAGGTTACTCGTACTCGCGTCACAAGGCCGACAACGCGCCCCAGCCATGTCTCTCACATCTCCACCTCCCCTACCAACGGCAGGCGAAACAGCCATATCCGACCTTCTGTGCATCGTCCGCTCCCCACGAAATCTACCCGATGCACGCATCCCTACAATGATGAAGAGTCCTCCCTCCCGCACCCCAGGATTCTTGTCGGGTGGACGCCCCAGAGACCGACGAGGGCGAATTCAACAGAAATCGAAAGGGAAAGGGCTGCCGCATCTGGTTGGGGTTGGGGGACCGAGGGACGTGGATGAAGACGATTTATCTGGTGATGAGACACCGAGGAATGTCACAGGCGGGCTTGGGGAGATGGAGCGGGAGAGGGAGAGAGTCATGTTAGAAGCGCTAAGGTTCGTGGTTCTTCCATCCTTCGCTGCAAGTAGAAAGTATAGCTCATCGATATTGTGCAGGAGCCCGGATCTGGACAGTTCGAATCGAGCTAGCGTGGGTGGTTGGGGACTTGGAGTGGGACGTGAGGAGAATGGTAAACCCGCGGACGATGAGGAGGAGGATGAGCCTCTTGATTGGGATCAAGCACAGGTATGTTGGAGTGTCTTGGCCATCGAGCGCTCATGATTTAACTCTTTGCAGGCTGTCGTCGAACGAATGGTCGGAATGAATTCCCAGCCTGAGACACGAAGACGAATGACATGAACTCGGATTTCAATCGGTCTTTCCACTTGGTAAATAGGTTTGACAGTGAAATGCCAAATTCTTTGGCGTATTCCAGACGGGAAGATTGTATGGTGCATGCTGGTCATTTTCGGGCAGACGAGACTGGAGTCTCGGTCAGAATGAATCTGCCCTCGGGTTCAAGCATGTGCAAGGCACTTGTAACTGCCTTCTCCCCCTGGCGTGCCTACATCCTCCACGGCCGTCACTTTGCCGAGATACTAGTGCCCTGTGTACACGCACTGTCACTGTCGTAGATATCATATCATTACTTATACCACTCGACGCAAAACTCAAATTGAATATATGAGGCCGCAACTCAGGGGTTAATGTGACTGTAATGGGCGTGACGAGAATTTGAAACCTTCAAGGAACGTTCACCAAGTTTTCACCACCCTTTGTCATTCCTTGCCGCCTACATTAGAGCGAGTATCGTTTGGAATGATTCGCTCAATACTGCACGATGCTGTTTCACAGAGGTTCGTTTGGAATTCCTTTCGGGACCCACCTACATGTCTGACTCGGTGCTTGCAATTTGCAGGTCAGCAATGTACCTTTCGTACGCCCGACCTTCTGCAATAACAAGACGATGCCAGAATACTCGTAGCAGGATTCTGGGCGAAGCATCTTCCTCGCGGTTTCTATCCTCATCTTCCTCAACACACACTCCTTCAACTTCGAAGCCAAGTACGCGTTCGGACGTCGTGCCTCCCGTTCTCTCAAAGAAGGATAGTTCTCGCAAACCGAAAGTCGAGCTGCGCCCTGGGCCCGTCAAGACTAAACCTTCGACGAAACCCACCATTCCCCCACCTGCGAAATTGACTCAGCGGATAGCCCTGCCACCCGCTTCTCCTCCACCTAAAAGTGCCAAAATGGGGATACAAGAGACCGTGCAGCATGATATACAGAATGCGGAGGATCTTGGAATTTTGAAGCCTACCCCGGAGGACTATGACATGTTTCGTAGGATCATCCACAAGACTTTGGAAATCACGGTGCGATACAACTTTTGTCTGACGAAGACAGGACACTGAACGTTGACACAGAAATTCTACTTCCGCGGGCTTAAACTGATATACACACGGCGGAAAGTTCTCGCTAGCATAAGAGCACGAGTTAGAGAAGGCGGGGAGCCACTACAACGGTCGGAAAACAGACTCATGCGGACACAACGGCAAGATGTGAATAAGTACATGAACTCCACACCCTCCCGAGTACTCCTATCTAACGCCGTCATACAGAGTTATACCCTTTGTCATCATCGCCGCGCTCCTCGAAGAGATCATCCCTATCCTGGCGCTCTACGCGCCGTTCATGCTCCCTTCGACTTGTCTTCTGCCCGCTCAGGCCAATCGCATCGAGGAGAAGAAGACGGAGAAGACGATTGCTGCGGTCACTACATATAAATCGCTGTATTCTTACCTGCAGAACTTGGAGGACCCGGCTGGTCAGCTACCAGAAAAGGCTCTTTACGAAAAAGACGCGTCCACTCTGCTATGCAGGTTCGTAGAGCTTGCCCACTCTGTCAACTCACCGTAGCTAACTTACATCTCTCAGTGTATTGAGGCTGCCAACCTTCGGCTTCAGCTACTTGCGAGTATTCCGCATTCATCAACACCTCAAATTCATTGGGAGGGATGATCAGTTGTTGCTCCAAGGAAACACTTTGGCAGAATTGAATGAAAAAGAGCTCGAGGAAGCACTTCAAGAGCGGGGCTTGTGAGCTGTGCTCGACTTTTTGCTTGTGCCGTATCTGATAGCAGTTGGTTTCCAGCATCGCACGAGGGCTAAGCAAAGCCGACAAGACATCACTACTCAAATCGTGGTTGAACTCCGTCAAGGATACACCCGCAGAAGACTCAATAACTCGACGACTCTCGTTACTAGTGCGCAGGCAATAATCGCGGCACAATACATCTAGAAATACTACTATATCATTATTGCTACACGTAATGCATACACACCTCACCGCATACACTCCCCTTCTACAGATCTAAATGGCGTCCATGTGGCCATCATCCGGATGCAATTTGCGACCGCACATATGCTAACGTCAACCAACTCTTGGAGTCCCAAGGTGTCAGCATAATTCCTTTCTGAGCAAGGCGTAGGCCATCTTCGGGATGCTCAGGTTGGATCGCCTTGGCCACAGCGCGCACCGATGCTGAAGCTCTGATCACGTCAACTTCGTGCGAACCATCCGAGGTAGACGAGCTCGACAAGATGGGAAGCACGGCGTCATGCTCTCCGTTCCGAAGACACAGGGCGGCAAGGTCATTCCGAACTTCTGCTTGAGCGGGCTCGGCGAACACGGCGCTTTGAGCTACTGAAAGCGCCTTGGTCGTGTTGTTCTAAGGATTGGGTTAGGCTTAGAAAGTGTTCGCTATCAAAAAGATGCGAACCTGTCCGATGTAATGCTGCGTCAAAAGATAGCCCACATCCCTCTTTGGATCCAGTTCGAGTCTTTGTTCCAATGGCAGTGCCAGAATTTCAGAAAGAGCTGCATCGACGAGATTGTCATCGTCAGTCAAGATGCCCATGGCAGCAAGAGTATTGATAGCTGTCAGATTCTCCGGGTCACTCTCAATGCTGCGAAGAAAAGTCCATGTGTGAACGGGGGTTTGGGACATGAAAGTAACAGCCTACCATTCCAACAGTTTTGCCTTGGCCGTCTCCTTGAAATCCTCGGACCCAATAGCCCACATGGTTTGAGCGAGGAGAACAGTGATATGGCCTCGTAAGACGACGTTGTCTCCAGCAGTCTCCAAGGCCGCCTCGAAGTGATCAAGAGCTGCCTCAGCATCACCCATCTTGAAGGTGGCCAATCCCAACCCAAATTGAGCGTGTGCACGCAATGTTGTCGATGTTGGATCATCGTTTTCTGGTATAAGCCCGAGTGCGCTTTCGTACGATTCAATAGCGCTATCATATTCTTGACGAGAGAGTCGCAGCCGGGCCATATTTGAATGTGCGATGGTGAAGTGTCGTTCGATCTCGGCATCCTCCGTCTCCTCGTACGCTGTTTCCAGAATAGATATCGCCCGACTGATCAGATCCACAGCAGTCTCCTCTAGGTGCAGACGCTCGCAAATGAGACCGTATAGATGCAAAGCAGAAGAGTCGTCTGGACGTTGCTTGCAATATCGTTCCAGGACGAAAAAGGCGGGCAGCAGAGTGTCCATGGCGGCAGCCGGACTCT
The DNA here is from genome assembly GCA_001179705.1 of Baeospora myosura. Taxonomy (NCBI): domain Eukaryota; kingdom Fungi; phylum Basidiomycota; class Agaricomycetes; order Agaricales; genus Baeospora; species Baeospora myosura. The sequence continues at coordinate 34,990 of CEMG01182405.1, read as the reverse complement.
GGTAGGAGTTGGCCTGGCTGAACGCTCGCACTGCATACTTGAAATCGGCCTCCGGCTGATACAGGAGTAAATTGTTTGAACTTGTGGGGCTAACAGGAGGCGGCTTACCACAACAGCGCTTAGGCTCACGGCGTGCCCGAACAGTAACTGAGCATCTTGGTCGTGTCCATTGGCGGTGGCTACCAGTGCTTGACCAATCCAGGCCAGTGTATAATCTGGATCGACGGTTTGAGCGCGAAAGAGAGCCTCGTTTGCCAAAATGACGTCGTTATGATGAAGGTAAAGGAAACCAAGATTGGTCCAAGTTACAACATTCTTTTCGCATAGTCAATAAGAGACAATTCATAAGTGAAGTATACGCACTTTTGAGTCGATCTCCATAGCCCTAATATATGCGTGCTGGGCCGTCTTTGCGTTCGCCAAAAAGTTGGCATCACCCAAGGCACTCCAGTAGGAATCATTTTCAGGATGATCTCGGAGCGCTTGTGTTAAACATTCGATGGATTTCTTTTCCGCCAGCTGTTGTTTTTCTGTCGACGTTGCCTTCGAAGCCCAGGAACGAAGAGTCATTCCGAGATCAAACCATGCACTTCCACGGGCCATGCTCTCGGAGGAGCCAAGAGAGACGCGATGATCGTAGGCAACCATTGCAATCTCCAGGACTGTGGTGGCAACAAGAGGCTCATATTCGTGAACCGTAGGGAGAGATATAAGACCAGAGAGTCGTCCACTAAGCTCTCCCGCCAGTAATTCGATACTCTCGGCTAGTACACCACGAACTTTGTCTTCTTCCATAAATGTGGATCTAGTGGACAGGAAGAATAGCGCATCTGCGGCTGTCTTCCAGACAACATTCCGGAAGCCGGAGCTGTTCTTGATCGTAGCAAGAGCCATTCGAATGGAAGTCACGAATGACTGTTCCGCTCTTGCGATATAGCCGTCAGCAAGCTCAGAGCGACCGAGATCAAGGTATGTTTGGCCGAGAGAGACGAGTACGCCTATCTCAGTAGGCCGCTGGACCAAAATTGTGTCGAAGGCGGCAATCGCTTCCAGGAATTGGCCAACTTCTCGTCGCACTTCCCCAATGAAGTAAGCACACATCCAGTCGTCAGGCACGAGCGTTTGAGCGTGTTCTAGCGCCTTCAATGCTGCAACATGTCGTCCCGCTTTGCCATATGCCTCGCCAAGTCGAACCCATGTTTGCGAGCATTCTGGTTCCGCCCTAAGAGCAATTTGGAATGCTTGTATCGCAGGCGCGTAGTTGTGTCGATTCTTGATAATCCCTAGGTCAACGCCTGATACCAATGAATACCAAGTGGCACGGCTCACCAGTTCAACTACCCCAACAGCTTTCCATGCCCAAGCATTCATGGGAAGATATCTTGCAACATTGGAATGTTCAGTCCCTTTCATACCGGCATCCAAGCCTCCCTCGCCCTCTATGGTCCTTCTTGACACAACCTCAACGAGATTCCATTCTTGCTCCTCTGCGAAGCCCAGTGCCAGCCTACGCGCGGCATCAGCTTCGCGTGGGTCAAGCTCGAAGGCCTTCTGGAAACACTTTGACGCCCGAACAGGATCGGCTGGTGACAAATATTCTGAATAATAGATGCCAAGAGATGCAAATGCAGGTGCATAAGATGGATCCTTCTTCAGCGAAGTTATGAAGTAGCGATAGGCTTCCTTTCGGTGTTCGTCTATTGATGGTGTAAGAAATGTGCGGGCCACAGAAGGTGAGATACTTACCACCCATATCCCACTGACATTTACCGAGCCTCCAGAGGCACCTGGCACTGTCTATATCACGATCTTCTAGTTCTTGCAATGTGCCGAGAACCTCGCGAAGCTCAGCGAGACCACGCTCTGCATCTTCTGAGTTGCACAAACACCATCCACGCTCCTCCTTAGCACGGAGGCCCGCGTCCATATCTTCTGGCAAGAGATCGGATACCCTGGCGAATACCTCCTCAGCCTCGACCCACTTCTTGGCTTCCTGGAGAATGTAAGCACGACCCATGAGACAAGCGATGTTGTCGGGTGATTTTGACAGAATCTCGTCGAGTAAGGGAATTGCACGAGCATGGTGCTTTGGCGGAAAGAGATGCACGAGTGACGTGGCCACTATAACCTTGAAGCCTATCCGCACACTAGAACCTGCGTAAGAGACGTTTCTAATAGCAACAATGAGATGAGTTTCACTTGTGCAGAGTCTTCCCATTGTTGGCCTCGAATCTTCGTAGAAACTCAAGTCCGTTTTCTGCGACAGTTATAGCGTTCCCGTAGTCCATCTCAAGAAGATAGACATCCGCCAATATTCGGTTGGCAATGATGGATTCGGAAACTGATGGATGTGATTCCTAGGGTACATGAGATATCGAGGCGAAATCAGAACCAAGTCAAGACACACCAGTATCATATCGAATCCGGTGTCCGGTTCTTCCGGTGCGTTTTCCTGGCCTGTATCTCCATCTTCCTTCTCGCCAACATACAAGGGTATCGACATGTATGTGAAGTACCCCTTCAGCAAGGAGGTCAGTGGTAACGAAGGGAATAGCGCCATGAATTGTCGCAACGACGTGAAATCATACCCCTCTAGTCACCGTGTAAGTACGGGGCAATGTCAATGAAAAATGACGTCCACTGACCGACAGAGTCAGTATCTCTCCCGTCAATAAAAAGCATCCAAGCCAGTTCGTCTGGGATTTGCAGGATAACTGCGCCATTGACCAAACTATCGACCTCGCTTGCAACCTTAGCTTTCGTCGCTGCCAGATCTCCCTTGAGCGGTAAAGAGTAAAGGTATTGTTGCTTATGCCGAAGAAGTTTGGAATCCGTCAGCCGGCGGAGGTCATCGGGGGTATTGGGGTGATTCAAAATCTCGTCATAGAATCTCGGCAACTAGTCAGGAATGTAGGTGAGACCAGCCACTCGCGAACAGAGATGAGATTGCTTGCCTGTGATTCACCTAGCATCTCCTGCTGAACCTCTTTCTTCAGAATTTCGGGTTTAGGAGCACCGAGTCGCATTCTACGTTTGTCGAACTCCTTCTTCATACGTTCATCCTCATCTGTCTCTAGAAGCTGAACGATTTCTTCCAGAACAGGAAGGGTATTATGTATCGCCACTTGTATGTTGAATATGGAGGTCGCTTTGGGACTTGTTGGGTCTGCTGGTGGTAGCGTCGATAGAACTGGGTAAAGTGGAGATTGCAAAAGCATGAGAGACAAGGCTTCTACAACCTGTAGATATAAGGTCTAGTTGGGAAATGATACTGATGTAGGCAAACGTACCTGTTTCCGCGTCCCTCGTTCGCGCTGGATTTCAATGAATTTCGACAAAGTTTCTGCGCATTTAGTGGAATCGTTCCTGAGGGAGATTACTTGTCAGATCTTCGAAAGTGCGAAGCGATTACAGTAACGCACAGACGAGAGAATAAATCCATCAACTGCCGCAGGGTGTCGGCATATTTATCCCAAGCCTTCGTACGGTCGTAAAATTGTGCGATACCCTGAATGTATACGCGTTAACGCGATTCCGTACAGGGTTGTTGAAGTATCCTACCTGCCACGCCAGCAATTGCTCTGAATTGATTTCTATGGCTCTCCTGTATGCCTATTGATCCAGATCAGCATTTTGTGCGGACTCATGTCGAATAAGAAGCGTATCACTTTCTCGCTTTTGTCATGTTCCCCAAGTTCTAGCAGGGCGAGACCCAGAAAGACGGACCTGTTCAATAGATGTTTCGACAATCATTCAATGGACATCGCAATTCAAGTGTAGTCTCGTACGCGTTGTAATTGTCTGGTTCGTATTCCAGGATCTGACTGGCAGCATCTTTTGCGCCGGCGTAGTCCTTCTTGCCGAGGAAATCTCTGGCAGCCTTGAGTTTGTTTTTCACAAATGACATGGCAGGATTGGAGTGGCAGTCGTTTGGACTGTATATGTATTATTGGTGGGTATGATCATGGAAGTTGGCCTTGACTCTTGAGGAGGCCTTGGACGGTTTCGGCATCAAGTGGCCCAAATGTGGCAAGAGGCCGAATTACTCGCAAACCAGAAAAAAATATGCAATAAATAATGATTTCCATCCGTACAGTACGATATATGCGAGTCATGCCGGGGGAAAAATAAACAAAGTCTCCATGTTGTAGTAATGTCAATATGCAGAGAGGCTCAATCAAAGTCCTTTTTCGGCTTCCGCCCTCAGATACTCGACATATTCAATCAGACACTTGACCTGTTCGAATGTTTCGATAGCTTTTACACTCCTCCTCCTCCGGACGACGCTGATGACTCTCTCGACAAGATCGAGAGTATCGGTCCGGACAGGACCAAACCGAAAAGAACTCGTTGACGAGGATAGAATAGACGATGAGACGGAGGAGACCAAAGGCGTCAGAGTTCCCGTGGAAGACAGAGGAGAGCTGGTCGTTTCAGGTTCAAACCACCCGCACAAACCGAGTCTCAGAATCCAGCAGCATGCGATGACACCAGCTCTTCCGACGCCTCCTCTGCAGTGGACGAGGATATTGATTCCACGCAGTGTATAGGAGTGTATGAGTGTCGTGATATGGGCATTGAGGGCAGAGGGAGAAAGCCCAGGTGAGAGGCCTTCAGGAGTGGGCAGCCTGCGAGAGAAGTTAGGAAATGAAAGGCATACTGTCATTGAATTGGTTTGTATACTGACCGAAGAACATCAATGCCCAACTCTCTCGTCACTCGCTCGTAATCAGGCCACGAAGCACCCAGAAAACTGAGTTCTGAATCGTCCAAGCAGCTGTATGGTATGAGGTCAGTGATTCAAATTTCGAACAGGTCGCGTTCTGTGGCCTACCAAACAATACACCCTACTCCCAGCTCTTTCATCCGTCGAAGATCAGAGTGAAGATCGCGACAGACACCAGACCGTCCTTTGACGGGTCCTTGTAGACGGACTGTCGACACCAAGTTTGAAGTGCAAGTATAGACAAGCAGGAAGAAGAGACAAAGGTTAGCGCCGGGATGACACAAGATCAAAAACACTGACCTTTTTTACCTGGACACGAGGAAAGGTATAGGTTACCTATTGGAGATGGTGTCTGAGGTACAACAGGCGAGCTGTCCCCTGGGGGTGTCGGGAGTGTATACGGCAGGGAGTGGGATCCAGGGCTTCCGAGAGTGTTCAAGAGACGTATTTGAGCGATGCAGTGCGAACTTACTGGTATTGAAACTGACTCTCTTCCTCATTAGAGGAGAGGGATCGATCCATTGATAGCACACTGCCCTTGACGAACGGCTCTGTCACAGATCCAGATACGTCCTCCGATAGAGTGGGTCTCGTGGGGGCTGAACCCGAGCGCGTACGGGTATGCCCGCGTGAAGATTCAGCAGACATCGCAGGTCGGGGAGGTGAAGTTGCAATGGTAAGTGACAAGGAAAGGGAGACCGATGAAGTATTTGAGTGCAACGTGGTCAGTGCCTTGTTGTGTGTCAAAGCATCTAGACTGGCACTAAGATTTGCTGGCGAGTCAGGTGGAGAGAGGGGCGTGCTTAGACGGGTGGAGGCAATCTCGATCAGAGGATTGGGTTTCTCAGACGTACTGGGAGTAGACAGCCCGGAGTTGATGGCTGCTTGGAGAGCCTCCGAAACGGATGACCTGGTGCGAAAGTTAATGGTGGCCGTTTTAGGGGAGGGTGGAGGATCAGGTATCGGAGGAGCACCGGGCGCTATATGTGCTAGGTACTGAGGCGGACCATATGGTCTGCGATATGAATGGTGAGGTGCCGTGAGCCGGTCAAGTGAGAAGGATGGGGGTATCTCGAACACGACCGGTTGTCCGCTCGAGAGTGATGTTGTGGATGTCAGGAGCGCATGTGAGGATATGATCGTCAAGAATTCCGGTGGTATTATAGCGGAAACGCTGAGCCCGACATTCAGTTCCAGGAAATGGCTAATGCATGAGGTGAACGTACTTGATGGGATGAGAGGAAGACGTCTTGATCGGGTGTTTTTGGACGGCGCCCTCAGTGAATGAAGGGCTATAGGTCAGGAATGGTCGGTTTCCCAGGGCGAGTGGCTCATCCATAGCTGCAGAGAGTTCCTGACTGAGGTCTGCCGACGTGGCGGTGGAATTTTGGTCGGTATAGCCTGGGCCCATGACCAGGATTGGCGACGAGGGTTGGGAGAACGACTGGTTTGCGGGTTCGTTGTGCCACCATAACCTAGTTTCAGCGCACTGAAGTTGGCGGACTTGAAGCTCTCTGAAGACCTCGGGTGTATGGATGGACAGTGGAACATAACGAATGGGACATCCACGGGGGCCAAATTTTATGCGGCTATATTCACTTCCATGGTGCTGCGAGGCTAGATGGGCATACTAGAATTGAAGAACGAAGAGGAGAATCAGCCCACAACAATTTCGACAGCGTTACTGTATGTCAGATACCTGATGAGCGGCCCTCTCCTCATTGGAAATAGTTTTTACAGGAGCGAGAGACTGCTCAATGCTGGATGATAGTTGATGTGGTTGGGGGAAATTGAAGGACTCAACGAGCGTCGCCATTGAGTTTGAGGAATACTGTACAATAGGATACAGAGCAAGAATATTGTACAGAGCACAGCCACAGCGTATCTATCACTGACACCCCGATCATCCTTGAGCAACATCAACCGGGATTCCCTTCATCATGCTCTCCTTGACCGCATCGAGAACAATAATAGTCTTCAGAGCCTCTAAAGCACTGCATGCGGGTTGTGCAGTTCCCCTGCACACCTGGTCAAAATGTTGCAGTTGTCTGGTGAACGGTGGCGTGTCGTCTACCGATTCAGCTGGATCAGAGATGAAGTCGTCCTCCCATGCGCCGTCATCTTTGGCGTAGTGGTGCACTTTCAAGTCCGGAACCGAGACCGTACCTTTCGTACCAAAGAACGAATATACTGTTTTGCCCTACGTTCACAACTCGGTTAGTGTTCAGATTCGCTCATGTACTCATCTTACCGTGCGTGGAACTATGGGGTTCTCACCAGCTATACGGCGACCAGTGAGTAATTGGGTTTCTTTTCAAAATGGCAACAACTTACTGGCACCTTCCCAGTTGTGTGGCGAGACGGTGGCATCAGAGAAGACGAACGTCCCGACTGCCCCACTAGCAAACGTCATAACAATCGCACCCGTCTCCTCGACGCTAAAACCTCGCGTCGAGGGACCCTTGGCGCAATACACCCTTATAATATCTCCGAGCAAGTAACGAAGAAGGTCAATGTCGTGTGCGAGGTTGATGAGGATGACGCCTCCGTTTGCTTCTTCCCTATGCCAGCTTACAGAGCCCTCATAATAACTAGCGGGTTTACGAATAGTCCAGGTACCCTGTACAGCCAGCACTTTCAACGCCGTCAGCACGGTTGAACTGTGAGATATCGGATATCTGCGCACCTTGTCCCACCCTTCCGTCGTCAATAATCTTTTTGGCGGCGATGATGTACGGGTTGAACCTGCGATGGTGCCCTACGAGAATTTTGTAGTCCGATTGCGCTGCTGCAGCGACCAAGGCCCTGCCACTTTCAACATCTGTAGAGACGGGCTGGAGAGAGGTGAGATTGCTTCCAGACAAGAAGGGCGTCACATCGCAAACCTTCTCAACGAGCGCATGAACCCCAGCTTCCAGCATCTGAATGCCGAGGGGGACATGCGTATGGTTGGGTGTTCCCAGAATTGCACCATCAACCTTGACGTTCCCTGCAGCCCTGCTGGCCAGCATTGTCTCGACACTCGCAAAATACTGCACGCCGTGCTCTTTGGCAAGCTCGGAGGCTATTGGTGTGGGATCAACGAAACAAGTGAGATTGATGAGGGGCTCGTCGATGCAATGCTGAGCGTGTCTTCTACCAATAGCCTAGAACGTACTGATGAGTTCTGTTCCTTGCAGCTCTATCTTCGGCTTCATTGAAATACTTACACCACTTGCGCCCACGATACAAACATTCGTTCGGGGATGCATGTCGGTGAATCGGTGTGTAGTTGTCACTTGTGAAACCTCCACAATCCTCCCGACCAATATAGGGATTAGTTGCGGAGAAACTGTCTTCCGCGTGTGGGGAATGCCGTCGGCTGTGTCTATTTCGGACAAGTCGCCGAAATTTCTTTGTCGGGCCTGTCGGGCCGCCCACCGCAGGGGGCTGAAGATAGTTGAGCCAGTCGATCGCAGTGACAAAGACATATATTCTTGGCGATTACATACTCTGACCTGTGGTACAACACAGTCGCACCATATCGTGACTCTTACGACTCTTACGACCCCTTTACCTTTTCTTCTTCGATGCGCAGAGAACATGGCCAGCGAAAACCTGTCCAGAATTCGGTCCAACGAGATACTGCCCTCAGAAGCCATGCTGGCTACAGGGGCTCAGACTCAACGACGTACAAGTACGTGTAGATCTATCGCAGAGGAAAAGGAGGAGGAAAAGGGTGGGACTTCTGATCTGTCGGACGATGGTCGAGGCGATATCACAGAAGAGGAATGGACCTACCCTGATGGCGGTTTCAGAGCTTGGCTTGTAGTCCTCGGTTGTTTCATGATGGCCTGCAGCTGTATGTACGTGAATCATACCCGTCTGTACCCTCGAAGTCTTGTTGATCTTGTATTCAGGGGATGGGGTCTTGTTTGGGGTGTCGTTCAGGACTATTATCACACCAACATGTTCCCGGAAACGAGTCTGAGTGTACTGAGTTTGGCCGGCGGCTTGATGAATTTCGTAAGAATGATATCGTTCATATCCCTCTTACTGAAAAACTGATCCATTTTTCTTGCTAGACCATGACCATATCTGCTTTTATCTCTGGACGCCTCGGAGACCGTTAGTAAGTCTTCATCATGTTACATTGTTTCAAATGGATACTCAACCGAACTCGTAGTGGATACAAGGTTCAAACTTGTCTCCCTTTTACTTCCAGGTTTGCTGAAGGAATCCCACAGAAACTGATTGCCCTCAGTTGCTTGCTTACATATTGTTGCCTCCTGGGGTCCGCTTTTACAACAAAGCTCTATCACGTTTTCATTTTTCAGGGATTTCTTCTTGGGTTCTCACAAGGCATTGCAATGCCACTCTACATGTCACTTCCGGCGCAATGGTTTTTGAAGAAGCGAGGATTAGCCTCTGGAATCGCTCTTGCAGGCTCAGGAATTGGAGCTGCTGTTGGATCCCTGATCTTCCGAGCGCTGTACGTGCCCGTTCAATAATAAATTCAGGCTTGGTCGCTCACGCCTTTACAGATTGACAGGTTTGGGATATAAAAAGGCTATGCTGGTATACTGTCATATTCAAGCCATCAACTTGACCGTTTCTTGGTTCATGATGAAAGAGCGGCGTCCTCCAAGCACACACCACAGCATAACCAATAAAAAACGAGGGTGGCTCCCATGCCGCATAAATGGCCAGTTTTTGAGTGTGGCTAGCAGCGTTTTTGTCGGCATATTTGGTTATCTTGTATGTTTTATTCTTCGTGTGTCCATGTCATGGAACTCACTATATCACAACACAAGCCGCCTTACTATTTCAGCACGACATATACAAAACAAATGGTGCCCTCTTTGGACCCCAAATCTCTGCTCGTGGTAGTCCCACTCGTAGTTATGAATTTTGCTGGTGAGCTTCGCTTAAGTTTGTCACTACAACTCTCCTGATCGTATCATAGGTGGAATTGGTCGCGTGAGGATTCACTAGACTTACCCCCCTTCATGGTAATAATGCATTTCTTCTAAACGCATCTCATTTTGACAGATTATTGCCGGACGGCTCGCCGATCGCTTTGGACCTTTGAACATGTTTTTTGCATCCTTCTTCTTTGGTGGCCTGTTCCAGATGGCTATCTGGACGTTTGCGAAATCATATGCTGTTATACTTGTGTTCTCGATTTTGTACGGTTTGATAGGATGTTGGTTCCTCAGCCTGTTGCCTGTCGTCTGCGCCCGAATATTTGGTATGGAGGGGCTAGCAAGTATTACGGGGGTCATGGTGTTGGCCAATTCTCCAGGTATTGTGTTGTGTTTTTGATCATTGCGAGTACACATCTAATTCCTTTAAAATCACAAGGTCAATTCGCTGGACCTTCGATAGCCGGTGCCATACTCAGTGCCGCTAGTGGTGATTGGAAGGTCGTGGCACTCTACTCGGGCGCAATAATGCTTCTCGGTTCTGCATGTATCCTATATGGTAAGTTTGGCCAAGGTTCATTGTCCGTGGCTTAATCTGATAGGGTTACATAGCTCGCTTCTCGTTGGATAAACGCTTGTGGGCCATCGTGTAAAACACCATCTTTCATGTATCCTTACTCTCATGTCATGCATCTGAATAGTATAATCTTACAACGCGCTCGTGACTGACCGTCCCTCCCGGTGCGAAGTATGTATAATGAACTCATCAAATTGACCTTTCCTTCACAAGTACGGTGACCGGCGTGCTCTTCTTGCTCTTCACGAACTTCCAGAATCCATACGGGCTTACATATTCTCGACCCCCCACAAACGCGTCGCTGCCAAGTTCTCTTTTTGTTCTCAAGTCTTGACAGTCCGGTCGCTCTCGACTTCCAGCTTCCTTGACGCGTCGCGGCTAACTTCTCTTTCTGACGGCACAACATCAGTCCACGATCTATCAACAATATATTACCTCAAATATTCTACCTGGGACTCGCGCAAATCAAGACTTTGGATCGCGTCATGCACCGGAGGAATTGGGCATGGAAGTCCAAAGGTGATGATGTTCTGAAAGCAGCGGATATGGTCGAGGTACCTTGGCGTGACCGTCTCACATCGTTACGACGAAGTTACGACCGTCCTAAACAACTTGAGGCAAAGTATTCAGAGCTCCTCCTCTTGAGCTTGACTTCCATCCGAGGCTCGAGCAAGACCTTTCATCTTCTCTTTACACTTCCATGTGCTCACCACCTTTCACCTTCTTCGTGGACTTACCTTCTTCGTGTAAGAATCGTGTTTACTTGCTACTGATTCAGAGTCTTCTACCCGTAGTAATGATGAATTTCCTTCAAGCTACTCTGGCCACTTGACTTGCCTCAAAACTCGACGAAATATATCACTCTATCGCTTTCACAGATTCAAAATGCGAGACCCATTGACAGTGACCGTTCGAGGGCTGAACTCCTTTTGATTATCAACATTACACTGAATCGAGCGTTTGGCCTCCGATCCACTCAGCACACTGACCTCTTTTCACTCAATACGAAGAAACATCGAAACGTGATCTGGAGGGAAATACTTGGATTCGACGGATACATGTATGATACAGGCGATCTTCGCTTTACAAGTACAGAAGGCAACAAAAACGACAGTGTACATGCATAGTCTTTCGAGTGGCGACGTCCAATGATATGAGGAGTACCAGGCATTTGAACATTTATATTTACCATCCTGCTTTCTTTGCTCGTCCTGTCGTGAAGCCGGACGTCCTCGGCAAACCCCTTCCAGTTCCGCTATGCCCACTTGAGGAGAAATCCGCGTTGTCGTCGCCATACGCACTTGCTCCCTTCCTGTTTCCTCTACCTCGTCCTCGGCCATACTTGGCGGTATTGGATACTATGTCGACAGCAGTGTTCTTGCAAGAACGACTGTTTTGAGCCATGCTTGGGCTTTTGGTCGACGTCGTTGAGCTTCGATCTCGTCCTATGACCGTGTCATTGAACCGAATGGTAGGCTCCGACGGTGAGCGTTTTCGATTAGCGACGTAGGCGTCGAATCTGTTATCCCGAAATTCTTGTTCCGGGCTTCCACTGGCAGCAGATCCAGAACTAGAGCTATCGGAGTGAGGTGGAGTTGGTAGGGAAGACTTCGACGATGGCGAGTGAGACTGTTTTCGAGGAGTCAATGGTATGATTGCGCTCGGCGTCGAAAATTGAGTTGCTATCGTTGGCAGCTTGTCTCTTTTCGCTACATCCTTCACCCTTCCCTTGTCTTTATCTGCTAAGCCAAATCCGTGAGCAGCAGCCGTCGCCTGATCGTCATCCCAGGCCTGCCCTGCTCTTTCTGCATCTGCCCACACCCAACCTCGTGGTCTCGAGCCTCCGAGCTCTTCCTCCGCCAACATGGCTTCCCATACCTCATTCGTGATTCGGGGCGGTAGGTATTGAACCGTAACATTGATACTGATCTTCGATACTGTGGTAGCTGGCCGCGAGACTATCCATGAGCCTCGACCGGCCTTTCCGTACCACACTAAGAAGAAAATGGATACACAAGTTCATAGACAGACTGAGGTTATACGTACCTAGTCGTTCCAACCTTGGGCACTTTCGTACAAATCGTTTGATGTCGCGTAGCAGGGGCATGGATGGATCACCCACGCTGAGATTTGTAACGTATGTCTGAGTCTGCATTTGATCGAAGTCGAGTAACTGGGGAAGGACTGCTTTGGACTTCAGCACAGGGGAGTCAGCCGGAGTAGGTAATGACTGTGAAGACTGGGGAAGTAACGGCGCGGGCGGATTTCCAGGCGCATGATCGGGGTTTACAGAGACGAGTAATGTATGCAGATGGGACAATGGTGCAAAGGCTGAAGTCAGTCCCAGGAGTTTGGCGAACGGGGCGTCGAGACAAAATTTGAGGACCTGCGAAGTATAGAGGTAAAACTACTCAGGAAAAGGTTGCAGGGAGAATCAACGAAAAATACTGGCCTCTAGTTTGTTACAATTTTCGAGGATCAGCTTTATGTCTGCTATGGAGCACTTCCAAAAGTCGCACTCGAATTTGGTCAGATTCTTGGCATCTGCAACACGCTTGACAAAGTCTGTTGGGGGAGGCCGGAGGGCAACGGCTTCTTCGACGACAGTGTTCCGTACGGGGACACCGTTGTACAAGTAGGGAATCGCTTCTTTTCGCACAAGAGAAAGTTCAGTCAACGTCTCTACAGGAATGGCATCGAGGGACTGCAGATGATCTGTTGTCCATGAATGCTGATGTCCTGTCTCGGAGACTACGATTCGTAGAAGGCGGAGATTCGGCGGAAAACTGTTAGGCTTTGTCCAGAGTGAGCGACTCAATCGACCTAAATCACAAGGTCAACCATGTAGCAAGAGACCTGGTCGCCAAGCTACCTTGAACTTCGTCCAAAACGAGCTCTTCAAGTGCGTCACACCCCTCTACTAATGCAATTATTCCGTTGTCACTTAACTTCGTCCCACTTGTACCGATCCTCAAGCTACGCAGTTTGCGACCTGTTTCAGCAATCTTTTCGCACAGCTGATCATCCAACCATATGAAGTCAACAGTTAAGGACTCCAACAGAAAATCCTCGCCAAGACTCGATAGAAAAGTGGACAATGCACGCGCGCCAGTCTGAGAAAGTCGGGAAAGGTGAAGAGCGGTCATAGGTACATTGCAAAGGAGAGGTAGCGATGGTATACCCCATTTCGCGGCGTTAGAGGGTCGCAACGATGACTGCTGACCATGAGGTATATGCGCAAATATTGTGAGTCGGGGGTTGTGCTTGACCAACAGCTACAATCGACATTGAAAATGAAATTTTGGAGAGCATCAGCGTGACAATGGTTACAGACCTCGCACACCCCATCAGGCGGGGGCAATGTCCCTTCCCAGATGAACTCTTCAAGGTTACAACAGATTTTTAGAAGAGAAGCTAGGCTGGTCGAAGCGATTGGACAGATAACGCGTGATCCTTGGGGATCATAGAGCAGGTCATTTGTATCATTGCACATCGTGGTTCCATCCGGGATCCGTTCGCAGGCGGTCTTTGGATCACGAATCACCAAGGACTTGACTATGGAGGCGTATCGGCCAGGGTTCGAGAAAAGGGAATGGACCATAGACTTTGTAAACCGGCCGTGCTCGCAGAGAAGTACGTCATCGTCCGGTATGGATAACGAGCTGAAAGTGGCGCGAACAGTGGAGGCATGAATGCGAGTACCAAGGTCCGCGAGAAATGTGATTTGCAAAGAGGGAGAAAGCCGCAGGACAGTCGCGACAAGTTCTGCAGAAGCACCGGCTCTCAGTATAGGTTCGGGACTCAATGGATGCAATGTTAAGGCACTCACTGTCGAGCAGAGGCTGAGGGAAGTTCGAGATAAGAGACATAGCTGACAACCCAGATTCAAAAGATAGTCGTTTTCAGCGCACTATGCCAGCCATCACAAACCGTTTGCGTACAAGGTTATGCCTTTCGAGCAATCACGATCGTCGTCTTTGTTGAAGGTGTTCAAGTGAAATTGTAGTGGATCCACTTCGAGGTTTGTCCACGTATGCGACGCTACAGCTTTTGGAGAGTCGCGTTGTCCCAGAAAGAATGAGCCAGACCACCCAAAAGGCGATTCGGAGTGTCTCGAAACGACGAGGCTCAGACGCGTATGTGTCCAAGACTTGGCTGGGAGGTCCGAGATCGTGACCTTGTAAGAAGGGCTTAGTCATCTGGCACAGCCACTCGCGAACTTACTTGACCTAAGCAGCAGCTTGAACTTCACCGAACGTCAACCGAACGTACTAAACCACACTCTGGGTCAATTCTTGCCGACATTTCTGCTGGCCTCTCTACCGCTGTAGCACCCTGAGAACTAAGGTAGCCAACCTACACTCTCCTGTCAAGACAGCCCGGTAGATTCTACTCAAGTCCGTTCAATGGTGGCACTGCGAATTATTCATAAAATCTGTGAGGACACGCCGAACGGCGTTGATTGATAGATCTGATTCTCATCTCTTGAAATAGTGGCACGCTGCGGTGATTCTGCATACACGCGCAGGTCTCACAGAAATTGCGAAGATGTTTGAAGCCAAAATGCGAGCGGGCCTGTTTTGGCCCTGTTATGGTTCGTAAGTACCAAGGTTGGAAAGGAGGGACGAGAAGGCCGATCCCCACGCTGTGTCGTGAGACGTCGCAAAATACCCGGAGGTACTCGCGCGTGCATCGTATATATCTATGAGCTGAGGAACTTCGCACATAAGATCAGGGCAGACAACCTGGACCGGTGACCAGCGGACGAACATACCACAATTGAGCTGTCCCTGTGAAACAGTGTCGTCTTTTGGTGAGTTCGAGTATACAGCCTTGCGGTCAGAGACCACCTGAGCAGAAGGACCCAGTTGGAATTTGAATCAGTGTGCATCGGTATCTCAATTGCGACATCATAGCGAATTCCGGAGAAAGGGATTGCGGGACTTCATCATCAAGATGCAAAGATAGGCCGTTCGTCGCAAGAAGGGTAGTACTTCAAAAGGCAAACTGCATCACAATGAAGTTGTTAGCACGAGCGGTGATATTGCTGTTGGCTTGTTATCGGTTTACATTGATCCAGCCTAGTACCGGTATAGATGTTATCGCCTCACATTGTAATGATGACGCCACGCTGTCTTCTCTTTCGAAGTTGCCCGTGTCCGTGTGTTCGGATTGTGTTCGGTCCCGAGAGATACCCACAGGGCTTAAGGTGTGGAAACTTTGGTGTTGTGAGCCACAGAACACTCTGCCGGAGGGACCTACCTATCTCATACGAAGACATCCATAACCGGAATCTCGTTCTGTGTCGGTTCCGAGAGATGCCCACAGTGTCCAGCATGTGCGTGTTGAGCCCACGAAACGGTCCGAAGGAGACACGCGGGGCAATGGTCCAGGAATAACGAAGGTGTAATGATTCATGAACTC
>CEMG01182404.1:4883-17778 GCA_001179705.1 Baeospora myosura | reverse complement strand
ATGCTGTCAACCAAAGCGGTATCTATCTATCTATCCGAAGTTTACTGAGGCCATTATTGACTCTCAATCTCCAGATTCTGACGTACGGTCTACCTGTTCAACAATTACATATATGTGTTCGACCTCGGGTGCTGCGGTTGCACTGAGAAACCACTATTCCTTCGAGCTGTTGATGTTTGACGATTATTCGAGCATTCTACAAGATCCGCCCGGACTATCAGTGCACGTCTTCCTTTGGTCACCTCGTACGACACTGATACGGGTCTGCTTGGCATAGTCATCGTAAACGGACTCAGGCCATCACCGAGTCGTACTGGTGATTTCATGTTTGAAGACGCATAAATAGCTGCAGAGCTCGCTTTCGACATTATCTCTTGAACCAGGTACACCCAGTATGAAAGCTCCAAGCCGTCCATACGATTTCAGCTCTCCTGACGCTGATGCCATCCTTGCCTCCAGCGACGGGGCAGAGTTACGCGTTCACAGATGCATATTAGTGGCCGCGTCTCCGGTCTTCCGGGATATGTTCTCCATGCCGCAGTCGACAAAAGGTGCCGCGACTGTGTCTGTCATCTCGTGTTCGGAGGATCGACGAACATTAGAGACCACCCTGCTATTCGTGTATCCTTGTCCGGATCCTCACATCGAGTCGCTGGATGACGCGGTACCGTTACTGGAGGTCGCTATCAAGTATGAGTTTGCGGCTGTGATATCCGCGCTGCGGAGAGCTCTAGTGCACCCCGAGTTCCTCAAGGTAGCGTCGTTACGCGTCTTTGCGATTGCGTGTCGGTATGATGTGAGTGTCTCTATATACAATCTCATGCGTGTGTCAAACAAGCTCACCAATATATCCAACAGCTAGAAGATGAAGCCAGGATCGCTTCGAGCCATACCCTGCGCATCAACATTGTCAGTACAAACTTCAGCTTTCAAATTAACGTCTGTCCTAAATTCATGCACAGCTCGACACCGCACCCACGTCCGACCTCAAACACATTTCCGCATATTCTTACCACCTCCTCCTAACTCTTCACAAAAACCGCTCCGTCTCTGCCATATCCCTCCTCAAGCCTCCCCCGTCACTCCAATGTCCTCAGTGCAACAGCCCCGCCTCGGGACACGCGAGGTACAACTTCCCAAAATGGTGGACGGAATTTGCAAAGCGCGCGCGAGAGGAGCTAGGCGTCAGACCGACGACAGACGTCGTGTTCGGGCTGGAGTTTCTGGCGAAAGTTGCGAGTGACTGCGGGTGTGCTGGGTGTCCGGGAAGTTTATTAGAAAGCGCTGAATATCTGGAGAGCGTTCGAAGGGGTATTGACGCTCTGCCTAATACAGTATGAAGTCTAATGGTGATCGAGAGTGGGTCCTGGGTGGGTCGGTGGATCGTGCGCGGCAGATATGGTGGAGTCTTTCGAAGGAGGCATCTTATGGACATATGTATACTTCTGGACTTTGGGAATTATTTCTGGACACTCGTAGAGATGTTGTGCCAGTATGTAAGGATAGGATTAGATTCGAAAAAAATTGTTCCTCCATAGAATACAAGGATGAGTAATCCACTACCACGTAGCCTCATAGTTTAGGTTTCACGTTCAGCATTTGGGCATGCTGCAGTGTTTCATCTGATATCACCAGTTTAGCAGGCAGCACGATAGCCAGAAACGAGAGCAGCTCACAATTTGAGTCATAGAGCCGGTCCCCGGGTACAGAAACGATGTGTGAGCTTAGGTTAGACGCATCCACCATGGCCGGTACGATGTCCTTTAAAGTCGGGGCGCCTAACAGTCGTAGATTCATTTCGAACTCGTCCTGGGAACAAACCGCGTCAGTCACTGAACATCGACCCCAAAGATGACATGAAAATGTACCTGTAGAATTTGCAAAGCTTTGTCTACGCCTTCTGGTCCGTACGACGAGAACGCATAAATGAAAGGTCGGCCGATACCAACTGCACAACCCGTTCAAAACAACTTATTAAAGCGCTAAAGATCACAGACTTACCGGCAGTAGCACCAAGAGCAATGGCCTTGATCACATCCGTGGCCCTCCTCACACCTCCATCCACAAAGATTTGGAACTGCTCGTTGGGAAACGAGAGCCCGCGTTTCTCTTTGAGATTCGAAACGACTTCTACTAGAACTTCGATGCCGGAGCGGGCGAAGTCTAGCTGTCGCCCACCGTGGTTCGACAGGACGACACCTGCGAGGCCTTGGTCGTACGCTTCCAGTGCATCCTGAGCACAAATCTCAGTTCCATATGTTGCTAGAGCTTCCGTTAAGATCTCACCTCCCAACACTGGACACCTTTCAATATCAGCGGCACTGTGTCATGATAATGAGCGGGTAAAGCGAACAAAGAGGGAGTAGTAGGCTTTACTTTTTGTTATGCTTTTGAACCACTTCAAATCGTCCCACTTCAGTCCAGGATCAATGAAGGACTGTTGAACCATATTTAGATGAGTTGATGCATGAGGAATGAAGACTCGTGGGTGGAAATGGCACATACACTGATTGCTCTTGCTGCTCCCTGAGATCTGTCGACACCGGTCCCGGCCTTGCTCACCTCCGAAGGATCCTCGGCATCGAACTTCATTCTCATGTCCTTTGAGATTTAAAAGACGATCAATACGCTGTAAAGAGCGTTCAAGACAGCAGTAGGCATCACCTTCTCCCGACGACCAAGTTGGGGGGCATCTACTGTGATAAACAGACCCTTGATACCACGTTTTTCGGCATGCTGTACAATTCGTTTGGTAATCGCTCGGTCCTTGTTCACGTATCTGGGATAACGAGATGAACTGGATGTTCAGAAGACGACCGATTATCCTCACAATTGGAAAAATTGGACTTGTCCTGGTTCTGAAGCATCGAGGATCTCGTCGAACGAACATGAAGCCAGTGTTGGGATCTACACCAGACCGTCAAGAAGGTTAGCAAGTAAAAAATTGAGGTGCTTGCCATCTGTATGACGCCATGTTTCGCGGCCGCTTTTGTTAGATTTAGTTCACCGTCCGGATGGCCTAGCTTTCCAAGAGCTGTTGCCGTCTGAGGAATGGTCTGGTCAGAGGGCTACTCCGACTCGGAACAGAGACACCCACGATGTAGATAGGCATCTGAGACCGATGCCCTAATATCGAAGTGGACCAGTCGACCTTGGTTACATCGCGAAGGATACGAGGCCGGAACCAGATTCTGGACACCATTGCGTGAGATATCGGGACAAGGTAGATAGGTGAGGTATAGAAACCGATGATAAGCTGCGTGGTTCTCCCGGTTGGTGATCTCGTCGTCCGCGGCGGAAGAGTAGTATGCCCACGCCTTTTCTGGCATTACTTGTCGTGCAACATACTGCAAGGGGGCGAAAGTAGTTGTTTTGTTTTCAATATACGAGGCCCATTCTCACCTCGAAATCATGCAAGTTGAGTACTTGATCCAAGGAAGGTCTATTCTTGACGCGTTCTTGGCGGAGCTTCTCTTCATCCGTAATTATGATTTCGACCTTCTCTACTGTGTCCGGTTCCACATGTCCCAAGCTGAACACAACGGAAGATGAAAACCTGCGATATTTGACGTCTAAGGACCAGCGTACTGTTTTTCTGGAGGTAGGTTCGTGGTGATGGCGTCTGGTGGGTGTATTGGGTCATACTCCTGCCTACGAGAGGTTAGGTACTTGCTCTACAGATAGATTATGATAACGCACGTAGCATCCTTCCCTGCATATTTGAGTATGATTTTGCTTCCGCCTGAGGAGCGTGTTCAGAAATAGTATGTCCTCCAAGGATTCCCAACGACATACCCGGGTGTTCTGAAACCAAACTATGAGCATCTTTTTGATAGTCCCGGCTCCGTACGTACCATCAAGAAACTCGGTAACATCATACACCTTGCCTGTACATATAGAAATAGATGTAAACGTCCGATTCAAAAGGAGAGTATTAGCCACAGACCATGAACAATGATCCAACAACTCTCTCGAGTGTTGTGCTCCGCTACAGTCTTTCCCGAGATCATTTTCCCTGAAGATGCCATTGGTATGAGGAGAAGGTATTATTGCCAAAGAGTCGTCGGAGTAGCGTGCATGCGGGGCCCCGAATTTGAAATAGAAATAGCCAGGAAATCGCAAACCGACGGAATTCCGTTGGTTGATGTTTCGGGCCGATGTTCCGGCCCGGGCAAGCTCCCCCGATATTGTACAAGCGCTTTAATTCTAAGCAAATCCCCATATTACAGTCTCAGAAGCTCTAAATACTTGCTGATTACAGCCCAAAGATCCCTTGAGTAAACATAGAAGAATTCGAGATCATACGACTTGAAAAGCAGATCCACCAGCCCGGGCATCCAGCTCGATTACCTCGTTCAGCCCTGCAGATCAAAATCAGTCTCGAGTTTGTACATAGTCGCTGCACAATATTGGCTCACCCATCACTTCGAAGAACGACCGGGGGTCCATGCCTTGCGCTGAAGAGAAGTCGGTGCCCGTCTTCTTCAGTGATTTCATGGCAGCACGAACTGCATGCACCATCGCAACGCAGGAAACCAGGGAGAAAACTGGTTGCGGCGTCAACAGACAGCAAGGCACAACAGAATGGATATACATACTGATGATCTTCGCTCCCATCTGTTCAGCCTCTGGGTATGTAAATGAAGGTGTAAGACCACCGGAGATTACATTGACGAGAACCTGCAGGTGTTGTTGCGTCATAATTTGTCCCAGCCGAAGTGACCGTAGGAAAACTTACTGGCTTCGGTGCCAACGCAGCCACTGTAGACTCAAGGAGCTCCTTGGTCTTCACGCCTTCGATGAAACAAACGTCTGCACCAGCAGCCGCAGCAAGCTTCAAACGAGTGATAGCCTCGTCCATGCCCAAGACCTGCGCAGAATCCGTTCGACCGATGATAACCTGCTCATGCAAGCATGTTAGAAATATTGTCCCACGAGCGGAGGAAGACAGCGCACAAAGTCTGAGCCCCCCGGTATTGAGTCGCGAGCAATGACAGCCGCGCGTACGCGAGTCACAAATTCCTCTCGGGAGACGACTTGCTTGCCCAGAAGATGTCCGCAACGCTTCGTCTGGACTTGATCTTCAATGTGCAAAGCAGCGATACCGGCACTGATATATTGGCGGACAGTCCGTGCTACCATGGCAGGACCTCCAAATCTAGATGTAAATCGGTTAGCATCAAGACAACAGATACACCACGCCCAGGCTGCTTACCCAGTATCGGCGTCGGCAATAACAGGAACAGTGGGGTCAATGCTGCACACCATCTGACCGGACTGAAACGGGTATGAGACTCTTACAGTACGAGTTACGAGGAAATTTGGCTTACTTGAACAAAGTCGTTCAACGTTGCAATAGCCAGATCAGGCTGGCCTAGTCGAGAAGCAGTGGTGGCGGCACCGCTAAGTTATAATTAGCCTTCAAGTGATCGCCTGCAGACAAAAAATAGTTCACCTTTGGTAGAGGCAGTCGAAGCCGGCTTCAAGAGCACAACGAGCACTGATACCGTCACAAATACCAGGCGCAACCTATGACAGCTTGCTCAGAACTTATGAGTGTTTATAATGTTAGAGAGCACTTACTACGATTCCAGGCCTGGCGAGCATCTGTCTCAGCCGTGTGGCGGGATTCTGGGAGAGCGGACCCTCAAGGAAGTTGCGAGGATCCAGGCGAGCGTTGTAGTAGACGTTTGGGTTGCCGGTGTTGGTTGTGGTTGGTGCGGCGCTATTCTGGAGTGCAGAAGCAGCCCTCTCAGCCCGCTCAACCTGGGTGTAATAATCGAGTGCAGGAGACATCGTGTTAAGAGAGATTGTCAGAGTGAGAATGAGTATCAGGTATTTGGGGTAAGAGAAGAGAATGTAGATCATAGGCGATTGGAGGTGGTATTTATACAGCCTCGAAGATCCTATCCACCATAAAAAAAGAGCATCTGGACAGTGCTAAGAGATTTCGAGAGATTTCCGCCAAGAGCAGGTGAGGCCCCTCAATCGAAGAAGGGCGGTTTGGGCATCGGAGCAAAAGCGTAAACGCGCCAAGAGTCATCGGAAGACAGGTCAAAGCCAAGCAACACCGAGACTGGTGGAAAGAGGTGGAAACACCGAAATGTGCTTCTGGTAGGATCTCATCGACGGGACCCCGCCACGACTGCATTGTGTAAAGACACTGGACCAGACAGAAAAAGGGATATGCGGAGAAAAGGCGGGAAACAGTTCAAGGGTGGGCTCTAACTCCCTTCGATTGTGAATTTGTTAGTCCAAAGACACGCTCGCTCGAATGATAAATTGAAGCTGCGAATTTGGATCAGTATAAAGTCCACCCAATATTGACGACTGGCAACACCGGGGAAGGAGAGCTTGTCCAGATAGGTGCTCCGCACGGCCAAAAGCGTATAGTCAATGAGATCCTCATTGAGCGGATGAAGTCTAATGACAGTCGCGATTACTACCAGAATTGAGACGCTGAAGAGTCGATGTCTTGGCTTGCGGTGTCAGGACGGCGATGGTACATGCACACGAGTTTATAGAGGTACATCCAGGTCAGACAGCACTAGAAACCAACATTTCGTGGATCATTAGTGGAGTAGAGAGTCAGACAGCCTTGGCACTTAGACTTCACGTGCAATGAAAGAAGATTGGGAAAAGGTACCGGGGATGTGGGAAGCGTTCTGGGGTTCCTAGTGTAGCTTACGCTCGGATAGCTGTAGAGACCAGTTCCATTGTTCCATCTCATAAGAAGTAGAGCGCATAAACACCTAGGACACACGTAAGTTGAAAGTCTCGAAACGTATAATTCAGAACGCATCCACGCTATTGCGCATCGAGACGAAAGGGAGGATATGATATTTGTTTGGGAGGACTCACGCGTCGAGGTCAGCTTGATAGATTACTTGGCGTCTGCGAGACAGATCACTGAGACACATCACTGATAAGCAGTAGGCAAGTGTTCCTAAGAACCAATAGGTGCCAAGATCCCTGTCCCTCGGAAAGTTGGCTTTGTGGCAGATTGACCTGATGGTCTGTGTATGGGTATTTACCATCACCATGATTTACTACGGGGAGAAGACCTGGGCAGGAGAGAAATCTGCGCGACTTTCCATCTTCCAGAAGCTAAAGCCCGACCAAAAGGTACTTTACGAGATACCTCACGTCGGAATTTGAGCGATTAGCGAGGAAAGAAAGCCAGATAATAATAACTTGGCATCGGGCTGCCTGAGGTTGGTGGTACTGTTAGTACAGAGAACTGGTGTACGCCAATAGGGGATGATCAGAAGACATGGCAGGTCTGGGCTGTGCTCCCGATTAGAACAGCCCTGAATTTTGTGAGCATCCATGTACCTTCCCTTTACATCGGAAGACGATATGAGCCGACTCTTTCATGGTCATCCCCAGCATCGGGACTTCCTTTCTCGAGCACAGTCTCCAGACCTGACATTGCGCGTGAAAAATCAGCGCAGCTCGTGATGTTTGAATTGTAGGACCACCGCACCTCACGCGACACTCGGGCCAACAAAGAAGAGAAGCTTTCTGGATCATAGCCTGAGCCTCAGGGGCGCATTTTACACTAGATTGATAGACGTTTAGTCGAGTTGCTTCCAAGATCCGCATCCGCCAGCGAGGAAGCCCTAGGGAGTCGGGACCAGCGATTGGAATGCCACAGTCGCGCGAAAAATCGCTCGGTAGAGCTCATGATCACCGCCGAGCCAGAAACCATTCCAAATCACAGGCTCAGTTCAATAGAATGAAAGCATGCATTGCTAGGTGTAGTTTGGGAGTGGCCAAAGGGCTAGTTCTAGTGAACGTAAGTTAAAGTAGTAGTAGAGAACTTGAAGTTGCTGGAGCCGGCGTTGAACGGATTCGGATTTCGGAACCAAAAAGAATCAATCAGGTGATCGACTATCATGGCTCTGGGAAACATACCACAACAACCTTCTTCCTCCTTTAGTTTTTCAACGTTTCACCAATTTCTGTCAATTTTCCAACAAGTTTTTACCTTCAGTTTTTTCACGGCCTATAATGCCACAATAACTGAGCTGGAACCTGTTCTCTAACTCGGAGTGCGCTCGCATGTGTTTATCTCATCAAATGGTTGCGAGTCACAACAGGGCCGACCAGATTTGAAAAGTTGTACCAGAGAGTTAGCGGAATCTGGCATGGTATGATCCACTTCGGCGCGGCCCTTCCAGCCAATTGCGTTATGCCTAAACGATAACACACCTCCTAACTTGCTTGGCTATTCTCGTGAAGTGGGAGACCAGCGGAGACCTCAAACTCTTATTGACAGCGAAATGATGTTCTGGCTGCATTGCGCGATCGGGATGCCGACACCTCCTCTCTAACTCCACATCTTCCGTGTGATATTTTCAAGCTATCCCGTAAAGATATGCGAAACAGAGCCGGAATTCCACCTCTCCGCTGTTGCATGCATCAAAAGCGCGCGTAAAAAAGCTCATGCCAATCGGTAACGCGCACTTCGGACGCCTGACGCCTCAATGTCCTCTCTAATCTCGCTCGCAGATGTGCGCAAGCACGACAGCAGGACTGATTGTTGGATTATCGTCCGTGGTGAGCTTACCTGAATTTCTCTGTTTTGCAATTAGCATGCTCATGTACTTGTCACAGACAAAGTCTACGATGTAACTGACTTCTTGGATGGTCAGTTTCGAGATAGCATCATTATATAGATATCTTCTATATGCAAACTCATGGCGCGTACGTATGTAGAGCACCCGGGCGGGAGTAAAATTATTCTCAAATATGCCGGAACGGACGCGACGTAAGTGTGCTTCTAGCCACCTTACCACATTGCTCCTTAATAACGTTACCAATTCAGGGAGGCCTACGATCCTGTCCATCCTCCGGATGTTGTCTTGAATAATATTCCCAAGGAAAAGCAGTATGTATCTCTGTTTGGGCCTCCAGACAATGCTCTCAATGTGTGTATATTCAAGCCTCGGTCCGCTGGATACTTCCACGGTCGTCAAAGCTCCAAAACAAGTATCAGAAGCCGAGAAAATGAGGCAAACATTGATGGACTCTCGTCCTCCGCTCGATGAAATCCTTAATCTTCATGACTTTGAAGTGGGTACTGGCATCGACCCTCCGGTCTGCTCGCATCTCAAAAAGTTATCCCCAGGCAGTCGCCAAGGTCGTCTTGTCCAAGAAAGCATGGGCTTACTACTCTTCTGCGTCCGACGATGAAATTTCTATTCGCGAGAATCGTGCGGCGTACCAACGGTCAGCTGCGCCACCTTTGATCTTGGCATAAAGTCATCGTCGCTGACCCACTTATTCCGTAGTGTGTGGTTTCGTCCTCGGGTTTTGAGGGACGTCACCTCGGTGGATTGGTCCACGACAATCCTGGGTTATAAATCATCTCTTCCGGTTTACATTGTACGTGAGATGTCTTGCATCTCAACATTTGTAATATAACAGCACTGACGCGCATTTAGTCTGCTACTGCACTAGGAAAACTCGGCCACCCGGATGGCGAATTGAATCTGACGAAAGCAGCGGGTGAGCACGGTGTCATACAAATGGTACTCGTCCTTTTGCATCCGCTGGACACAAGCCCCGACGGTCATTCTCTTCTCCTTCTTATCCCAGATACCAACTTTGGCGTCCTATTCGTTCGATGAGATCATTGATGCTGCACGGCCAGGTCAACCTCTATTTCTTCAACTGTGAGTTATTCGTTATCAATCGATTTTCCTTGTTGAATCTCAGCGCAAAGGTATGTCAATCGCGATCGTGAGATTACGAAGAGATATGTCCAGCACGCAGAACAGCGAGGAGTGAAGGCTTTGTTCATCACAGTGGACGCCCCTCAGCTCGGTCGCCGCGAGAAAGATATGCGGATGAAGTTTGTGGACGACGACGCAGGTGCCAAGGCTCAGGAAGGGCAATCTGGTGTCAAGAAGGATCAGGGGATTGCTAGGGCCATCAGCGTTCGCCCCACTTTCAATGACAATTTCAATGTGCTCACTCTGTCTTTTGTTTCCAGTCTTTCATCGATCCAAGTCTTTCGTGGAAAGACATTCAGTGGTTCAAGACCATAACAAACAGTACGTGCACCGTTTATGCGCACTTCTCTTCTGACATTCTTCCCATCATTAGTGCCTATCATCTTGAAAGGCGTGTCTACCCCCGAAGATGCTATCCTCGCTTTCGAAGCCGGCGTCCAAGGCATCGTGCTCAGTAATCACGGCGGTAGACAGCTTGATACTAGTCGCTCGGGTTTGGAAAACTTGATTGACGTCGCAGCCGCCCTCAGGACCCGTGGACCGTGGCCAAATCCCACATTCTCCGTATTTGTTGACGGTGGGGTACGCCGAGCTAGCGATGTTTTGAAAGCCGTAGCCCTGGGTGCATCGGCGGTCGGCATCGGCCGAGGATTCTTGTATGCGTTTTGCAGCTACGGTCAAGCTGGGGTGGAGAAAGCCATTCAAATTCTTCGAGTAAGTTTCAGAGTGTCCATGCTTATACCGAACGTATTGATCATCTATCCAAGGATGAGTTCGAAATGAATATGCGACTCCTTGGTGCACGCACCTTGGACGAACTTGTACCAGAAATGGTAGATGCTACTGCTTTGCACTCACATGCTGGGACAGCACCCAGGGATAATCTATATAACTCTACCTGTACGTCCCGAATATCCTGTCGGCAATTTGTAGTTGGCCTACCCTGATATTCGGCCCTGCACAGATCAACCTCTGCGTCTTGCTGAATTTAAAGTTGCCAAGATGTAGTTATGACATGCTACAGGGCCTCCACAAATATTGTCGATATAGTGGTGAATCTGGCAGCGTATGCCATGAAATTTATAGTATAACTGCACCCGTAGCCATTTGTGTCTCTTCCATTAAGTTGTCAAAATTTGGAGGATGAAAATTAGCCCCTATCGAAGATCGTGACAGTCGCGTCTCGCGTTCACGTGCGGTAACTCCGCGATGATGAGTCGATCGCTCCTCCCGATTGTTCAGATTCTTGCTTTCAACCTCTTCGTAGGGCTTTCTAGACTATGACACCCTCCGCCTTCGAATCTTTCATTCATATTCCGTGTTCATGAGTGCCAAAAACACCTTGTCGGCTACTAACTTGGCCCTCTATCATCACTACAATTGCGATCTCTACGTTCACAACGTTTACAATGATAACAGAAGGAAATCAACACACCAGGACCCGCCTGAGATATCCAAGGCTCATTTCAAGCGTGGAAATGATTGGGAGGCGTTTCTCTTCTCCTGGTTGGACGAAAATGATCTACTCTTAACAATCCCCTCAGTGCCAGTGAATGGCAGCGATCTGATTGAAAACCTGCTGGCAGATGGCAGGGATCATTTCTTTTTGGCCGGGCTATCGTTTTGGCCACCTAACGATGAACTCAAGATCAAATTCTTCGAAGCCGGCGTAGAACCGGTCAACTTTGGTTTGGCGAAACCAGACTTGCTTGAGTTTACACGCACTTCGGAGGGACTCTTCACGTGGAAAGTCATAGATGCAAAGGCATCTAACGCTGTGAAGGTGAGTTGATGTGTATTGCTTCCATGATCTGAGACTCAACTATGAAGTAGACCTCTCATCATGTTCAGATATACTTCTACACGCTTTGTCTCAGCTATCTTCTACCGGCGTCCTTCTTCGTTGCTGCAGGAACAGCAGCAATTTGGCTCCCTCCTGTCAACGGTTTTGATGCATCGTATCCCTCCGTTGAAGACCTGAAGACCGTTGCCATTTCTCTGCTTTCGTCTTCCTTAGATGATTTCCTGTTTCGCAGGCTCCCCAAGATCGTAGCTCTTCCTCGAGCGCGTGTGCCGTGGCATTTCAACCCCCTCTGTCGTGGCTGCCCTTACGTCGCTGACTGCAGATCTCGGGCAGTCGATGACGGAGAACTTGGAAGCATGAGCAACATCTCTCTTGAGGAAGCAAGACTTTTGAGGAATATCTTGGGGATGTCGCACAAGGATGCCGCCAGACAAACTGGGTTGACTGATATCGAGGATTTGGCGTTGCTTGTTGGCGATCGTGCAAGATTCCAGCAGTTAACTGGCTCGTTTCCTGTCACGATGAAGAAGGTCAAACATGTATTGTCCCTTCCTCTCAAGCGCAATACCCCGCAGTCGTACAAGAGCCCAATTCTCGAAGCGGCTAGAACGAATGCCATTAAGGTATTCAGAACCATCCAGTGCCCGGCTACATCATTGCTGATGGTGATACTGTAGATCATCCCGCGACGTAACTATACTTGCCCTCGTCGTGAAGATATCGCAGTCGTAATTTCACTCCTCCAGGACCCATCAACTCCTGGAATGACCATAGCCTCATTCTGTGTGACGACATTCTCTTCCATCACAGCGCTCCCCGTTCCCGAAGTCCTTAGTGGTCATGGCTCCGAGCTAATCCCCTCGCTTGCGACCCTGATACAAGCAATCCTCGCCTTCCAGGCAGACTCCACACCCCCTCCTCTTACCCAGTTCTACGTCTACTCTGCACTCGAGCACAGCGCACTACAAGCTCACCTCGTCAGCGCAGCTTTAACCTCATCACATTCCAGTGATGACATCCGAACCTGCATAGGCGCACTCTGTGAAGGCGCATCCCTCCTCCAAACCACTTTCCAGCCCCTCCTCCTCTCCGGTACCCTTTTGGAGTTCCTGGCGAAACCCAGGCGAAACAAAAAGGAGCTCCAGGCGTGCCTTGAACGTCTTGGTCTGCCATCTAACGGAGATGCTGCGACACTGCGAAAACGCATCAAGACAGAACTTGACGGATACCAGAATGGCACCGGCGCGCGGAATGTTGGGGATGAAGAAAGGCGGAAGGAGCTGGGACAGCTGCCACGGGTTGTTACGTTGAAGAAGGAAATTGAGCGTTTAGTCGCACTGCCTACACCTGG